>JAVTVY010026747.1:0-101828 GCA_036873755.1 Hanleya hanleyi | reverse complement strand
ACTGCATTATGTAGTCTACAAATAGAAACTAATGAAAAACCCTTACACTTAAGACGAGAAGAGCTGTCAATGAAATATGCAGGGAAAACAATAGCCAAGGGCGAAAACCACCCATGCCACAACATTTTTGGCCCAAAAACCGAATACGAATTCCTAAAAGGAAATGGGAAAAAGACTCCGCACCATTCGGTTACACGATAGAACGACTATTCCAAGAACACGACATCCCTATCTCTTGTATCTCTGACACTGACAAGGTCAATAGACCACCATGGCAACTAATCACACCACACGTGGACACGAATATACATAGCTACATCACCAAACAGGACAACCCAGAGCATATAAGAGTCACTGCCCTCGAATATATTGACACACATTGGAAAAATGGCTTGAAAATATATACAGACGGCTCCAAAAACACAAGTCACAATACAGGTTCTGCATTCGTTATACCAGAACTTGACATTCACGAAGGTTTCAAACTACCAGACAATATGTCTGTATACACCACTGAATTAGTCGCCATAATCAAGGCTCTCGAATGGGTTCTTCAGAACCGACCTGGTTCCACCGTTATTCTTAGCGATTCCTTAAGCGGACTGGTATCTATAAAGAACTCCAAATCTGACAGCAGACCTGACCTCATACACGAAATAGAAATTTTATGTACACAAATACGAGACAATGACATTGACGCCATTTTAGCTTGGATTCCCGCCCACGTGGACGTTAGGGGAAATGAAGCCGCTGATAGGACAGCCAAAGACAGCCTCACCAAAACTGCACCTGACGTGCATATAAGACTAGGAACCAAAGAACTGAATTCTATCATTAAAACCAGAATAGATAGTAAATGGGAGAAGGAATGGAACGAAGAAAACCGAGGTAGATGGCTACATAGTATTCTAGATAAGGGGAAAAGAAGGAGTTTTGGATTCCAGCTAAACAGTAAACGTGACGACCGCATCATCACAAGATTAAGACTAGGCAAAACAGGACTAAAATCTCACTTATCTAAGCTAATAAAAAACACATCACCACTATGCACTTCATGCAACAACGAAGAAGAAACGATAGAACATTTTATACTCAAATGCCCAAAACATGACCTCTATCGCCGAACACTGGAAAACGAACTCAAAAACTTAAATGTCCCTCTGTCGTTGGCTTCTATATTAAATCCTAAACCACCTCTTATAAACAAAGTATACTCCACCTTACTAGCTTACATCAAATCTACTGACTATCACTCTACCATTTAATACCATATGGTTACACCAAGACACCAATAAACCTAGGACCAAATTTGAATAAATGTAGCACGCTTAGATTCAAAACTATTTTACAGGGGCGGAAATAAGGGTCAGTGATCAGAAATGACTGATCAAATTTGGACACTAACCAATCAAAATGCCATAGCAATAACATAGACAAATTCACTGATCAAATTAAAAGCTGCTAATAACGAGCTCCGACCAAATTGTGTTCCCTTATTTCCAACCCTCGTTAACGAATGTTAACCGTCCGGTCTTCATGCAGGGGCAGAAGACTGGAGGTTATATGAAACATTCACAATCGGCTTTAACTATAATAATATTTTTATTTATAATATTTAGTACCTAATTATTTATTGATATTGATCATGTGTGACTTAGATCACGATAGTGCCAGTCGATGGCAAAAAATAACACCAGAAAACAAGAAACTACAAACTCTTCTATTCTTTGTAATACAGGCACAGCACACTGAAGACCACAGACGAGTAAGACCAGCCATGAAACAGAACACCGATGACGACAAATATTATGAAACAGCACCAAATGGAGATAAACATGCATGAAGATCATCATCGTCGGACAACAAGAACGTCCAGAATACTCGACCCTGTACCACGCTAGACAGGCTACTCCACCGAACTGAGCAACCAGAATACCAAATCCTAAACCACACAGACATGCTACCCCATATATGACACCGAAATGACGCCTCAACACATATCATCCTTTGACTTTCACACAATATAGGACGTAGACCTGCCGTCCTGTGCCCCAATACACACTCCAAGCAATTGTTACAGGCACAGATTTCTGGAAGAACCCACCCTGTTCCCAAGAGCGTCGTTAGGGAAGTCGATTCGAAAAATCCTGAAGACGCCCATGGTTCTCCCAGTTTTTTCTGGACGGCTTTGCGCGTACAAAGGGGTACCAAGACAAAGGAATCATCCACGCGATTAGACCAACAGTGAACTCATATTTACTAGTATAGCTTAACCCAAAAAACCCGAAAGAGACTTACGAACTTGTACATAGCGACTCTTATTTACTTCTATTTACATCTCCTGCTAATCTATCATTGTTATTTATTATTTATTCATTTATTTATTTATTTCTTTATTTATTTATTTATATATTTAGCGCTGGAAAAGATATTAAAAGAAAACAAAGAAATGTACCGCGAAATCCAAATAAAACATTGAGTTGATGGGCCGCGAAATCCGAATGGGAAGCGGCCCTTAAACTACAATTTCAATCAATCAATCAAAGCTAGCTCAGAGTATTCCAAAACCAGCATAGCAGACAGTTGTAGCGTCGGACAAAGGAAAGAAACAAATCTCATCGCCTATAAAGCGTATGTTGATTTCCCACACCTAAACGGTGCGTTGATCAGTTCCTTCACCTATAAAGTGAATACTGAACGAAAAGACCTATCCGGCGTTAAATGGTTCTGTTCACCTATAAAGTGAATACTGAACGAAATCACCTAGACGGTGCATGCCCACCTACCATAAATTGGTGCAGGCTCTGATATTATGCAGATGCATTAAACTTTAATATATGGAATGAGACACCTATATCGTGCGTGCCCACCTACCATAAATTGGTGCAGGCTCTATTAATATGCAGATGCTGTCAACTTTATTATACGGTACCAAATGAGACAACATGCATGCCCACCTACCATGACTTAAAAATTGATGCAGGCTTTAATTCTGTCACCGGAACGGTACATTCCAGTTCACATTCTGATAGTCAAGGAAAAGGTTCCTGCAAATATGTATGTGCAAAGAATTATTCTACCATTATACTAAACCGCACCCCCTGATGAGAACCCGCGGATATCACAATGATATAAAGAGGTTCGAAACACTGAATGCAGAATTACTGAAATCACATATTATGAAATCACATTTTTCTCCACACGTTCTAGTATTCGTCTGTCTGCATGGTGTCGGGTTGATCTGTCTCCAGCAACGGTTATGTTAACCACGTACACTCCTAAAAGGAGTTTGGTGTTAGATACTGATTTAGTACTAAGAGACGATGAGATTCCAGAAATATGGGATGAACCAGAATCACACCTAAAAGGTGTTTGGCGGTTTTACATACAGCTTTATTACCAAGTAGACAGCGAGATTCCAGGAATATATACAACATAAGATAATATGCCGATACAATGTTCCAGTTTTACGATCCTAATATCGTGAATCAGGCAAAGCTCCGGGAGGCTGTAGGTGTGTTTACGGTCAAATTACTTACCACTAAAATTACTTCATATCAAGCATGTCGACCAGGAAGTTGGAATTTTCCAGTCATAATTGCCGTATACGTATAGAGTAAACTTACTTGTACATATTTTGCCGATTTATTGCGACGCACAGTGCGCTTTACTGCCAGCTTTTCAACTTTTCATTGGAAAAAGAAACACAAATTTGCAAATGACGGACGGATTTAACGATTCTCTCTCTAGTGCTTTCGCCAAGGTCCGCGCGCCCCGCATCTATCCTTATATAAGACAATGCCGGGCTGGCTAGCTCAGAGAATTCCAAAACCAGCATAGCAGACAGTTGTAGCGTCGGACAAAGGAAAGAAAATCTCATCGCCTATAAAGCGTATGTTGATTTCCCACACCTAAACGGTGCGTTGATCAGTTCCTTCACCTATAAAGTGAATACTGAGCGAAAAGACCTATCCGGCGTTGAATGGTTCTGTTCACCTATAAAGTGAATACTGAACGAAATCACCTAGACGGTGCATGCCCACCTACCATAAATTGGTGCAGGCTCTGATATTATGCAGATGCATTAAACTTTAATATATCGAATGAGACACCTATATCGTGCGTGCCCACCTACCATAAATTGGTGCAGGCTCTATTAATATGCAGATGCTGTCAACTTTATTACACGGTACCAAATGAGACAACTTCACGAAACATGCATGCCCACCTACCATGACTTTAAAAAATTGGTGCAGGCTTTAATTCTGTCACCGGAACGGTACATTCCAGTTCAAATTCTGATAGTCAAGGAAAAGGTTCCTGCAAATATGTATACATGTGCAAAGAATTATTCTACCATTATACTAAACCGCACCCCCTGATGAGAACCCGCGGATATCACAATGATATAAAGAGGTTCGAAACACTGAATGCAGAATTACTGAAATCACATATTATGAAATCACATTTTTCGCCACACGTTCTAGTGTTCGTCTGTCTGCATGGTGTCGGGTTGATCTGTCTCCAGCAACGGTTATGTTAACTACGTACACTCCTAAAAGGAGTTTGGTGTTAGATACTGATTTAGTACTAAGAGACGATGAGATTCCAGAAATATGCGATGAACCAGAATACACACCTAAAAGATGTTTGGCGGTTTTACATACAGCTTTATTACTAAGTAGACGGCGAGATTCCAGGAATATATACAACATAAGATAATATGCCGATACAATGTTCCAGTTTTACGATCCTAATATCGTGAATCAGGCAAAGCTCCGGGAGGCTGTAGGTGTGTTTACGGTCAACACTATTACACTAAGGGTTGATCTGTCTCCAGCAACGGTTATGTTAACTACGTACACTCCTAAAAGGAGTTTGGTGTTAGATACTGATTTAGTACTAAGAGACGATGAGATTCCAGAAATATGGGATGAACCAGAATACACACCTAAAAGGTGTTTGGCGGTTTTACATACAGCTTTATTACCAAGTAGACAGCGAGATTCCAGGAATATATACAACATAAGATAATATGCCGATACAATGTTCCAGTTTTACGATCCTAATATCGTGAATCAGGCAAAGCTCCGGGAGGCTGTAGGTGTGTTTACGGTCAAATTACTTACCATTGCCATAATTTTGAGAAAAATTAATATTTCTTCTCAAAAATAGCACAGGTACATCCTCTTATCATAAGAAACATGTATACCAAGTTTCATAATCATCCAATGACAGCTGACAACTGCAAGAAACTTTCCAAGTACAGATGTACATGTGCACTTCAGCTAAACGCAAAACTCATTCATAGGGATTTTAACATTAGAGTACCCCAGGGGTAGTACCCCCAGGTGGCATACCCACCCCCATATTTTTTTTATTTTTTTTATATTTTTCTAATTTTTCTAGATTTTTTTTTAACTTGCTAAACCAAAAACCCATTCATTTCCAGGCAGGGGACACCGACACCGACACCGACGACGACATCCTCTTTCCCCCTCTCACAATATCTCCCCTTTACTTCGTAAGGCGAGATAAAAATGATGAAAATCAAGTGACAGGAAACAAATATTAAGAAAGTTGAGATAATATAACACTAAGTAGTAATAATAAAATGGAAATGATGAAAATTGAAATTTAAATGCAATTTGGAATTAAGACAAAGCACACAAAAAAGAAAAACAGGATTAAACAAGAAATATATTGCTAAGAATGAGTTTGAGATTGTAAAAAACTTTTAAACTATAAATTATATGCACTGTAGGAAAAAAAGAAATCATGAAATGGAAGTAAAACATGCCCTTTTCAGGTTTGATTTAAAACAAATTGTGTTGCTAAAAATGTCAATATTCTCAGAGGATTTAACAATGTCATTAAAACTGTTCATACATCTTATAATCGGAGAGTATTTGTAAACATTAATACAGCTCCGAGGGGGTCTGAAATATTGGGTGTTACGTAAAAGCCGGGATGGGGCATTAAAAGCACGCTTAGATAAAATTTCAGAGAAATCATGTAAACCACAGGCACATTTGTGTAAAAACATCATGTCCAGGTAAGATCGACGTTGACATAAAGTGGGTAATTTAAAAAAGTTACATAAAACGGTGTAATTTTCACTATCGTATTGCACGTGTGTTTTAAAACAGCGATACTTCAAAAATTTCCGTTGTACACGTTCTAAAGATTCAATGTGTGTTTTTTGCCAGGGATTCCACACAACCGAGCAATATTCTAAACGATTGCGTACAAGGGTAAAATACAAATTCTTAAAAGTATTGGCTTGTGTAAAACTAACACTGTTTCGTTGCATAAAATCCAGCATTCTAAAAGACTTACTTACAACATTGCTGATATGGTCACAAAAATTAAGATCTGACCTTATAAATCGTAAAACACCCAAGTCATTCACTTTGTTTGTCCTTGGAAGTATAGTTTCTGATACTGAATAGTCAAACATAATAGTAGATCTCTTATTGGTGAATGACACAATTAAACACTTTAATATATGCAAATCTAGTTTCCACTGGCGACACCATAAAGTCATTCGGTGGATATCTTCTTGGAGTTTAATGCAGTCAGTGATAGTTTTGATGGGTCTATAAATCTTGGCGTCGTCAGCATAAAGTAGGCACTTAGAGTTCAAACAGACACTTGGTAAATCGTTGATATATATGACGAATAGAAGAGGACCGAGCAGCGAGACCTGAGGGACCCCTGATAGGACAATTTGATTGGAACTAAACCCATGGCAAGTGAAAATTCCCATGGCAATTTCACTTGCCCCCAGCGAATTTGGTCACCCCGGGCAAGTGTTTTAAAGTTAGACCACCGGTTAATGATGCTAAACCCAGAAAGCAAGGCGGAAACAATTCCATTCCATTGCCAAAATGGGGGAAAGGCATCTCCCCCACTCTGATAACATCAATTACCTTGTAGTTGAAATACATCACGTGACGTGTAACGAGGCTACATATAGAACACTAAATATTCATGATATCATGAGGTCACTGGATGTGATCTTCCATGGAACTCGGACTAATATCTTACAGGCGACAAATTCGGTATCCAAGTTTTAACATGGCCTCTCTCATGTCCTGCACACATTGCATTGGGCCTTATTGTCACCAGCACTGATTACCATGATGTACGTAACTCATCTATTTGCTTAGATGGAGAAAACCATCTATGAATTGATGTGATATCGGACAGTGTAATTCTATGAATTGATGTGATATCTGACGTTGGTAATTCATAGATGGAGCACCAAGTCATACGAAAACGGCGAGTTCTAAACCCGGTCCACCTAGCCGGACGACTATTTATGCTGAAAATACGGCGTGAACAACTGAGTTTAGTAACTTACCGTCTTCTCAAATATATACTATCGATCACCACCGTTTATTTGGGTCTTCGGGAGGATATAATTGATTTAACAGCATAAATCCACACACACCAACATTTTCTTCCAGCCATCTTTGTTCACCTGAATGATTTCGCGCCATGAGGTCAACGAGCATGCGTACATGATATATTTCTCTTTCGGGCCCCCGAGTCATCGCCGCACTACCACAATACATGGTCGGGTGTTTGCAGAGCTTAGCGCTATTGTGAGAGTGCGACGATGACTTAGGGGGCCCGGAGGAGAGTGATGTGACCTCATGTAAATGTATCGTGTACATACTCGTTGATCACGGCGTGAAATCATTCAGGTGAACAGAGATGGCTGAAAGAAAACGTTGGTGTGTGTGGATTTATGCTGTTAAATCAATTATATCCTCCCAAAGACCCAAATAAACAGTGGTGATCGATAGGATACAATCTTAATGCTGCCCAATCGTACATGTCGCCTTAAGCGACATATCCAAATGGGGAGCAGACAGGATTTAATTTTAATTAGATTGGATAGGATATGGATTTGAGAGGACAGTGAGTTACTAAACTAGGGGGACCGGGTTTAGAACTCGCTGTTTTCGTATGACTTGTTGCTCCATCTATGAATTATGACCGTCTGATATCACATCAATTCATAGATGCATGGTTTTATCCATCTACTATTTGCTCTACTTAAATGTAATGAAATTCATCCTTTTTCACCAGTGTAAAATCCAGTATTGTTTGTAAAGCCTTATCAAAAATTAAACAAGAAATCCGTCTTTACATAGAGTGACTATTTGGGCTAAAAACTACGGAATAGTCCCAAAACAAATGGATTGTGTCGGGTTTCTCCTTTGGAATTTTGATAAGAGGTTTATGGCCGGACAATGATCATGGTTAGACCTATAGGTTAGACCAGTGAGTGAGGATATAGTTTATTCCATATTAAAGAAAGCAGAATGTTGCGGTAAGCACAGGTGAAATCTTGGCTACAAATACGGACATTTTAGCTGTTAATTAAATCAAATCACCATGTTCAAAACATGGTCTGTTCCAAAATCGTATACATGTTTATGTTGCGCCTTTCACTGAACAATAAACACACTTTATATTCCAAAAGTTATATACAACTGAATCAGAATTGTGCACGTACGTGATGAGCAGATGAACTGATATCTGAGCTCGTTGTACAGCTGTCAAAATGTATGTTACTGGTGGTACGCTGAATGATGTTGTTGTTGTTGGAATGATAGTTGGACGCACATTGTTCAATTTGTTGTAAATGTTCCTTCCTTTCTACACCCGACCCCGTTTTCCTCTTTTTTGTTATCTCTGGTTATTATCTAACATTCGCACACAAATATCGCTGTCATCAGCGTTTGAACACAAAAGAGAAAGTCTTTTGGAATATTTACCTCCAGTCACAGGTGACGCTTCCGGCAAGATTTACCTCCCCTTTCGATCCACAGTAGACGCGTTCGGGCGAGTTGTTCCTCGAGTACGCGGGCCCCAATGGATCTGTGCACAAAGTTTGTCTCATGGCCTAGCAGCTCCGGTTTTGTACGATCGACGATGGAAAATACATCAGTTGTGTGCTTTATCTTCTAGTATGAGAGTCTTTATACATTTGAACAATATTCTGGAAAACATGTAGGCTACAAATGATTGTTGTTGTTGACTGTCGTGCTGTTGTGAACCCTCCTTCAGACACTTTTACACACCCTCCAGAATTTGTACAGCTAAAAGTATACCTTATAGCTATGGTAAGTTTTGTATTTCTTGAAAGCGCATTTCTTAAGGATTCCAAATATATGAATGTAAACTGTAAATTTGTAAGTTGTGACTATATTCCAATTTAAATTTTTTTTAATAATTTGAAAAAAATGAGCCTTCTTTTTTAAATGGCTATTTTCAAAACTGTATGTAACTTGTCATAACTCCAAAAGAAAATCTGTATCTCAGTTTTGTCAGTTTGGTCTAGTTCATTTAATTCAACTTCAAAGTTCAAAACTGTGATTTGCTCGATTTTGTAAAAAAATATTCCATTAAATGTCAATAGAATGAGAACTAGATCAAAATTGATAAAACTGAGACACTGATTTTCTGTTGGAGTTGTCTTCGACAGAAAATGATTAAGCAATTTACGATAAGGTGAATACTTTTTTGAAAATAGCATTTAAAAAATTAAAATTAAATTTTAAATTAATATTCTTTCTAAATTCAGATATCTTCACAAACTACAATTTTACAGTGAACACATTTATATATTTGGAATCCTCAAGAA
Organism: Hanleya hanleyi; assembly: GCA_036873755.1. Lineage (NCBI taxonomy): Eukaryota > Metazoa > Mollusca > Polyplacophora > Lepidopleurida > Hanleyidae > Hanleya > Hanleya hanleyi. The sequence goes on along the minus strand of JAVTVY010026747.1, from coordinate 92,167 downwards.
ATGTACTTTCAAGAAATAGCTATGAGGCATAGTTTTAACTGTATAAATACAAGTTCTATGGGGTGTGTAAAAGTCTGTGCAAGAGGGTTCATTATCCTTTAGAACAGGAGCCCAAATAGAACAGGAGCCCTTAGGACAGGAACCCTTATGAACACGAGTCCAGAGGGCTTATTCCAAAAGTGGCGCAACTATATATTTTGATTGGCGAATAACGGACAAATAATTTTAACCGAAAATTTTAACAAATATGGCACGAACACTTTGGCACGAAATGTTTTCATAAAACAGGAATATTTTTTGGGTGATTATTAAATCTCTTGAATAACTTTCAGGGGGGGGGGGGGGAATACAAAAACACATCATGTTTTTCAAATGATAACAGTTGTAGGCTCATTTTTTTTTAGTTTCCGAGTAGAGCTTGACCCAAAGATATAATGTGGTAAGTTTCAGACCCCCCCGTTGCGGTACACCCCAAATCGCCCAGGCCAGATGGGGTAAATACAGCACCGGGATCGCTCACCTGGGAAGCTCAATCGCACTGAAGAGGAAAACTGAAAGGCAATACCCTCCCTACACTTGATGGAACAGGGGACCATGGACAGCCCTCCCCCACTCACAGCGGAGGAGCCACTGCATGCCCTTCAATATCTACAGCCGGACCCCAACGATACGGCGCTGAACATGGTGCTTGCCGATGACCACCAACAACGCCTTAACACGAAATGGATGGTGGAGATGGTGACAATGTCACGGGTTTCCTCACCACATGTGAGGCGCCGTTTGTCACTTTCTGATTTAATTTATTTATTTAAATATATTTGGTATTTATCAGGCACATATATAAATCCGTTAAATATATAGTTGAAATAAACACTGGGTTTAGTAAAATTTAAATCCTATATCAGCGGAAATAATAGTGAAAGATTCATAAATCCCTATTTTAATTTTTTTTTGCGATATATCTATATCTATCCTCGATTAACGATTTATAAATCCTGAACGTAGAACGTATTGGATATGTTTTTATCCAAAGTAAGATATGCTAATGAGTAACTGATGGCGTCGCCAGTTTTGCTGTGGTTTTAGAAATCACCAGCGCTCATAAAAGTTAAAATGTCAAGGTGTCGAAATTTATGGTCCACTGACAGGAAGTTTATGTTTTTCCGCCGGTGGAAATGTTGTACAAAATGTCATATAGTAGATATAGTGGACATGAGTCTTTCGTCTCCACCGGCGGTAGTTATCATAAAAGACGGTGTGGCGTTTGCAGTAAACCCTCTGATAATTCAATCGTAAGAAGCCTCTAAGAAGGGAAATATTTCTCCAAAATGTCAGGGCGTGATTAGAACAGCAAGTTGACAAACTGGCCAGAAATCAAACAGACTTCTTGGTTATTTCAATGAGTCTAGACGTTTAACAAATTTATTACACGACTGATTTGAATTTTGTTCACGAAATTAAAGATTATTGTATTTGGTGATTGCATTACTATAGGATTTTACCTACCCTAAAAAACTTCTTCTGTTGTTAGCCTTGTCCGTCCAGGATGGATTTTCTATCCGCATGTTTTGTGAAACTTAAATTATAATGCTTCAGGCATAGATTATAATCTGTAAATATTCAATCAGGGGTGTCGACGTAATCGATTGTGCTCTCAAATGACTTTTGTCAGTTTTGGTTTTTGGTTGTATACAATTTAATAGGGTTTTTCTATTTAATAGGGTTTTTATATGTAAAGGTGCCATAATGATATTATATTAGAAAACTGCTACTAAAATATATAAGAAGGCAAAAACAATTTCGACATCTTGTCGCCTGGCTATTACGGTAGGCTCCCTATGTCATATTGACTGAATTGATATTGCGGTAGGCTTATATTCTTTTTTGTTGTCTGTACCACGGAGCATGCATTGTCAATGCATGATCCGTGTCTGTGCTAATGACACAAACAAAAACGTTTTCTCAGGTAAAAGCCATGCTACCTTTATATCATCTTGACCATTTAAATAAGTCGGAGAACCACAATTTAAAAAAAAATTAACTTTCAGTTTTCGTTTATGTTTGACTTTTGCCAAGATGAGAAATCAAACAACAAATAAGCAGAACTTAACACTTCTATATTTTCGATATAATTTTCGAAATTACCGGAAAGGAAAATGAGAAGCATTATTTCTTTAAAAAAAATAGACAGCATGATTATATGCCTTATCTGAAATCGTTCTATTTTCGTTTTACCTATAGTGTACAATATCATTGGATTAAACTTGTTGACTGCATCATGGGAGCATTGAATTTATTAGGATAAACTCTATGATGGGAGTACAAGAACTGCCAAGACCCCTGGATCTTCCGGGGCCTAGGCTGCCCCTGGACCCTCGCCTGTTGTGCTGTGATAGTGGCCTCTCCAATCACCAATTGCTTCCGTCGTGCCACGCAACTTGATGTCAAAACCCGCCAGGAAAGTGACCTGGGATCCACTTTCTCTACTGGTTCTGTTTCGTAGAGATTTTTCAATGTATTTAAATTATGGCATCTAGAACCCAAATGATATAATTTGCGATGCAATATCACGGCGGATATACGACATAGAAACCATTAACACCGTTTTGGCTCAGTGTATCCTAGTTTAGATACCGTATATGAAATATTCATGCTAAAATGCATATGGAAAAGCCGTTGATAAGATATTAATTTTATAAATTTTGATATGTCTTGTTTTTACCTGCGGCACGCAGGTCTACGGGAGGCTCGCGTTGTTGTTCTTCTTCTTGTTGTTGTTGTTCTTGTTCTTGTGACTTTTTGAAATACGCATGCGCTAAGACAGTGAGATCTCTGCCACACTTTTCTACTTCCGATGTGTGATCTCTGCCACACTTTTCTTTTCAACCTCCGATCTCACATCACAATACTGTCTTCAAGCGCGTTTGAAATTCATTTGCAACTATATTCGGTGGAATGAATTATTGCTTCGTTGATTTCCGTTCAGACTTCAATTCTCTTACGTCAGTCGCTTTAAAGCTGTCGGTCGTCACATCAGTCACTGTCTTCAGATATTACCATTTTCATTGAACAGTATGTAGATGTATACACAATTTAAGATCCTTGGATTTCTTATATACCAAAGAAGATGAGCCGCAACCTTGTCGGTGGTTCAGCTAATTTGCATACAGTCCCAGGCGACTGTCTTAGAAAGTAGAAAAATAAGTTCACTACTTCTAGTAATCATTTTATCTACCCAATCTAGATAAAACACAAATTGGCGCAGAAGGATAACAAGTAACGCATTATCATTATGATTAACATTGAATAATACTTGGTATCAAATTATAGATCATGCATCATAAAAACAAACGCAACAATTACGTTTCAGAAGTAAGCGGAACAACTCAGCAACTTTCACCGAATAAAGATGTTTAACTTTACCCCCAAGCAATTCGCATATATGGAAATATGTTTTGAAAGGAAGAATAACTTAACCCTCTGTGGGAATCGAAACAATGACCCTCCAATCCCTGGACTTGCACTTAATGTCTTAGCTATACCGACTCATTGATAATACTCAAAACTGACTTTATGCGCAAACGGTTTTATAATACATAAATGACTATGTACTATTTAATGAGTCCGACAACCCTATGCGCGAACAGTACATCATAGTTATATTGTGTACTTTCGGTTACAAGCATGAAATTTGGCACATAGCTATTTCGAATGATCCTCTTTCGGAACCAGTCCCTCTATCCTCATTCTCGCAAGCCAGGGCCTTGCTTCGCTGGTATTGATGTTCTCGTCCTCTTCCGCACTCATAACCCCTTTAGAATTGCATTAATCACTTCCGTAAAATCAATACTTATGTGTATCAGCAGACAACGGGCAGAAACATGTTGCATTTGACATCATTCTCTCAAGTCCGAGCCCATTTCTGCTAGAACTTACTGGTTCTACACTTCACAATTTACGTTACTTTGTCAATCAGTTTTACGAATGAAATTACGTCATATATTAGCAGATACTGACCATAAAAGCGATCTATTTGACCTCGTTGTCAATGTCTTAACTATACCGACTCATTGATAATACTCAAAACTGACTTTATGCGCAAACGGTTTTATAATACATAAATGACTATGTAGTACTTAATGAGTCCGACAACCCTATCCGCGAACAGTACATCATAGTTATATTGTGTACTTTCGGTTACAAGCATGAAATTTGGCACATAGCTATTTCGAATGATCCTCTTTCGGAACACAGTCCCTCTATCCTCCTTCTCGCAAGCCAGGGCCTTGCTTCGCTGGTATTGATGTTCTCGTCCTCTTCCGCACCCATAATCCCTTTAGAATTGCATTAATCACTTCCGTAAAATCAATACTTATGTGTATCAGCAGACAACGGGCAGAAACATGTTGCATTTGACATCATTCTCTCAAGTCAGAGCCCATTTCTGCTAGAACTTACTGGTTCTACACTTCACAATTTACGTTACTTTGTCAATCAGTTTTACGAATGAAATTACGTCATATATTAGCAGATACTGACCATAAAAGCGATCTATTTGATCTCGTTGTCAAAAGCTAGGACCTTGATTTCCTTGAGAGTTTTTTAAATTTATTTTGATACCTTTCATATTGACTTGGAAGTCATTTTCGCGAATGCAATAATTTGATGTACCAAAAGATAATAACGAGAATTCGACATGATTCTCTTATACACACAGATCTTGTTTAGTGAACTAACCCTGAAATTTCGCACTTAAATCACCTCCCGAATGACTTAATGACAAACATATTCGCGAATTGATTATAGGGCGATATCCATAGATACTGACAAGAAATGTTTCTTATTTGCAGAATTTGACTTAAAAAAAAATTAATAAAATTATCAACCTTCGAAAAGGCTTGACCAAACATGTCGGATGAGGTGATATCTCCTAAGGATGAAATAGGTAATCATTTGTATAGAAGGAGCAAACCATGTATTGATATTGGCTTGCTGCATGGAAAAGAGTGTCAAGGTACCGTATTTAGTTTGCAGATGATAACGCACATAAATGCAGAAACTTAATTTATTATTCTAATCGAATATCAAGACTGTCACAGGCCTCAATTTGAATCGTGAAAAATGTCATTATGCCTCTTGAACAGTTCGATAAAGCCTTCAACCCCATTCCATAGTTTCACAGATCAAAGTGATAGACCTGATAATAAATTCATTGAAAATTAACTTTGACGGAAATATAAATTTTCCATTTTGCTCGGCAAAGTAAGCGAGAAGGGAGACTGAAGAGCGTAGATGTTCGCGCTATGACTAAATCCTTGAAATTTGTTTGGATTTCCAAATATTTGAAAGCCTTTTTGATTTGCAAAAATCAACGGCTGAACGGAATGTTTTGAAACTTGGAATTCACGATACTTGTACCAAGACATTGCCAAAGCGATTATTGTGACTTCGTCTGTCAATTCAGTATAGACGGCACGGACCAGTCAACATCGTCGGATTTTGAACGAGGAAAGCGAATATATATATATTGTGTCAAATATATTAGTCAATTCCTGCAATTGTGGGTTAGAAGTTGAAAATTACTTCCCTTGGCATGAAAACACTTGCAGATGGCGCTTTTTTCTACAATTACCACTACCTCCGCTGATATGTCTTTCACTGTATTATTGCCACTGCCGCAGGTTTTGACTACAATGTAGTCATTTCTCACTTGTTATTAAATGCTTTGATGGCCGGTTGAGACTGTTCAAGAGTTCGTCAATCAGTGTCAGGGGAAACAACTCCTGGTGTCTTAGAACGACCAAACGTGGACCAAACTCGGCTCTGTGATGGCAATGCGCGCCTATGAGCAGACTGAGGCTACGGCCTAGGGATCATTTCTCGTACACTTTTCACGGTTTATTTCAATTTTATATAAAAGTAATTTCTTGAAAGACACAAAAACTGACCTGGTTAGTGCTGGGATCAAGACCCTTTCCTGGGAGGAGTTTCGCGGGTTACGTGACCTTTCCCCGCACGTGCGGGAGCAGTTACTAACTCGACTTTTTCGGTACTTGTAACCCACGAGAGAGAGCAATTCCCGTACAGCAGACGAAAGTTGCAATTTTATGCTGAATTGTTGTAAATGTCATCGTCCAAGCACCTAAATAGTTTATTTGAGTAGTTTTAGAAGAAATAATATACTAAAGAGACAATTTATCAATCTGACTTTTCCGCAATCAAAGGCTGAACAGCGACTGTTGTTAGTTGAATGAAAAACGAGATTATTTTATCTCCGGAAAATCATCGGAATTATAACTCCGCGGCCGTCAATAACTGATAGCGTATCCAATAATGATCCGATTTTAATTTTGATAATATATTTAGAATCCTGAAGAAATACTCGTTTCAGAAATATATAGATTGATATATTTTTATGCTATTTCATGACGTAAAATTCAACTGGAACATGGCCCTGATTTACTGGAAAAGTGAGTTTGCCCCCATTTGATTGTGAACATTCGTTCGCAGATGGAGAGGGGCAGTCGAAGAAAAACAATGACTGCGCCCCGTGTCACATGACATAAACACAGCTGTCGAAATGGGATTGTCGTCTGGCTTTCGTAGAATGAATATCATGATCATCAGTCAGGTTACATATACTGGTTGGCGATAAAATGGACTCCCCACGTGATGGAAACCACAAGTAAGTATGCTCCAGAAAACAATTTACAAAAAAATAATACTTCCAAACATACCAAGAACTTGAAGAAGTAGAAATGTTGACAGACAAATTAAACTTCATCCCCGCACATAAGCAATCCACATAGAAAGTCACCATGTGCTTTGAACGCGCGCACGTGCGAGGTGTACGAGATTTGATCTGTACGAGAATCGATCCCAAGCCCGTAAGGGAAACAGAAATACGGTGCTCAGTCTCGTCGTCTGCTTCGACACCTTACTCTTTCGTGCAATCTCGATGGTAGTTGGAAATCGAAAACACATGTAATATGTTCATGCATGAAATCACTGCACCAAGGTGAGTATGGGCCTAATAATTTAGCTGGAGAAGACTGGTGAATGTAGCCAAGTGGACATGGCTTCGTACGTTCCTACTACGCCATGAGTCCTCTCATTGAACTTACATGTACACTCCGGGATCACACGGCTCCAGGAGTCGTTCGGCTCTATCCGGCAATAAATCAACCCCTCCCAACTCTCTGTCTATTGTTTTTATCGAGTTCGGCAATCAGTTTGATTGCCGTGAAGAGCTCGTCCGTCTGCAATCAATCTTCAAACATCAACGGTCGTTTGAATTCCTTGTCTCGGCCGCCATGTTGTTAGCGTGCCGATCACGTGACCCGTATGAATAACATGGCGGCAGAGACAAGGAATTCAAACGACCGTTGATTGAAGATTGATTGCAGACAGACGAGCTCTTCACGGCAATCAAACTGATTGCCGAACTCGATAAAAACAATAGACAGAGAGTTGGGAGGGGTTGATTTATTGCCGGATAGAGCCGAACGACTCCTGGAGCCGTGTGATCCCGGAGTGTACATGTAAGTTCAATGAGAGGACTCATGGCGTAGTAGGAACGTACGAAGCCATGTCAACTTGGCTATGGTGAATGACGTTCCAACTGCACAGCAGCAGCAACAACAACATGTTACACACTATTGTTACACTTCTCTGGTACCCGGCTCCATTTGTTTATGAAATAAACAAATCATCAGTAATCAACACATAACTCCATATTTGGTAGTACTGCTGGGACCGTAGCCCGAAAACATCAGCTAAGGGGTCTATATTTTTTTTTTTATTATTGTTGTTGCCCGAAAACATCAGCTAAGGGGTCTATATTTTTTTTTTTATTATTGTTGTTGCTGACCCTTTAGCCCGAATCACATATACAGACCGAAAAGGAAAAAAATAAATAAGACGTCAGTCGCTCGAGATCTTCAACTGCACACGGCGTGGGGAATTGAGACAAAGGCACGAAAAGCATTTTATCGAATAAATAATATGATTTGGCATCTCCAGAACTTTGATAATCAACTAATGACTCATTCCGTTAGACGAAATCTTCTTCCAAACTCTAATTTTGTCATCTAACTCGTCAAGTTGCCGCCATTTTCAGTCTCGTTGAGAAACGAGATTTCCAACGCGATTGACCTTTCTGACCACGTGACTCGTCTATTTCACCATAGTCAGATCAGAAAGGTCACGATACTAGTGCGCACGCGCGGTCAAGTCTCGTTGAGCTAATGGCGGTAAACATCGAAATCGAGCGTTTATTGTGTTTTCTTCGTCGTCACTAATTTTTTAGAGTCCCAAACAGTCATTAGAGATGGTACATGGTGAAAGAAGCTCAGGTCGGTCAAACTGTATCAAATTGGCATATTTTTTCCCCCCCGTTTCGTTATTTTCGTCAGCGAAAAGTTGCTCTTCGCCAGTCAAATTTTTATCGCTAAAATTTAACCTAGGTGCGATCTCGGCTGTGATAGGAATGCCACGCCCCCTTACCCTAAATTTACCTATCACAGCCAGAGTTTCTGGGTTACTGGGACCGTAGTATTGCTGGGACCGTACGCTGTCTATATTCTTACAAAAACACTGGTAGAAAACTATCATTTATTCCAACAACGTTATGATACCCCGATGCATCAATTCATGCATACATATATATACTAGTAATAATATGACGGGTAGTAGTCAGTCGGTATATAGTTGGTAGGAATATTGCCCCAGGGGACTTGTTCTATCCCAAAGAAAATTAAGAATAAAGTTTGATGTACGCGACAATACAGCTGGTGAAATCAACACATTAGCAAACATATACTGGGCGTATGACATATTAAAGGTACAGCAATGTGAAACCAGTTAGTTTTCAAGAAGGTATGATTTTATCTTTGATTTAAACAAGGATAAAGACTTGATGGTTTTCAGAGTAGAGGATAATTTGTTCCATTCCCGAGGTCCTGTTATTTTGATGGTATGGTAAGAGAGGTTGGTCGAGTAGAAAGGCCTATATAGGTTTACCTGCTGGTCTCTTGTCGGGTAGCGGTGGACATCACTCAGATAATTTTCTAAAATAGTCCCGGAAGCGTATTGGAATAAGTTCAGGATGATATAAGAATTTTTGGATCATAACTGAGCATGCGTATACATTCAGCTTGATATTTTCAGTGCCATAAATAAGGGTTGTGTATGATCAGGCTTTTTGGATAAAGTGATAACTCATGTTACTTGTATGAATCCCTGAATTATTTATGTATGCCCTAATTATTTTGTTGTTGTAAATACAAAAATAAGCCCAATAAAAAGATTTAGTGCTCCATTTAAAAAGCATTGAAATAACATTAGGTTGCATTAAACATTGCCTTCCTGTGAATTAAATAAAATTAGTTTAGTTTGTCATATTTGTATTGTTCAGTGTCCTTTTTGTAGGTAATAAATATTTTCCTACGAAGTAGGCTACAGATCGCAAATTGTCCGGTAATGAGTCAGTCAGTCCATCCGAATCCTTTCGTCGGCAAAATAAGGAGAACCGTTGACATTAGAACCTTGATTTTTGGCATGAACGTGCATTAGGGCATTGTTACCAGCATGTTCTGAGCTGACCGAATTCTGATTAAAATTTGATTTATAATTATTTTTTTTATTATTTATTGATGGCTCAGCGAGTACACTGTCATGCCCATCGGGAACCCTTGGCTGTATGTTTCACTGTATATATAACACAGTGGTGAGATATTCCATCCGTAATTGTTTTTATGAAATAGGAAATGCTAATTTTCCATCATTTGTTAGTGCAAGCGCTATTACCAAGTTGCCAGCCGCAATACACACAATTCAGTATATTGTTATAGATATATGTAAACTGTGGCCTTTATCGAGTATCCTATTTCACATCCAAACATTTCATCACTGACCACATCAGGCTTCAAATTCAGGTCAAATTACCCACTGATGGTGAAATATCCTACATAAACCAATTAAGTCAGCCTGGTGCAATAACCCAGCAGAAGAAAGAAAGATGTGGTATCATCCTTCAGATTAGTCTGTGTGAGCAACAATGATAAAAGTTTACTGAGGGTTAAACAAAGCCATGACGGCATGTTTAAAGGGTCTTAATTTATTTTCTTTGGGTAGAATTTAACTAGATAAAGTAACTTTGATCATGATGTGAAAATATGATAACTTGAGGGTTTTTTTGTAGCTCTTGTATATTGACTATATATCACACCTGGATATAATTTAAACAAAAAATTACATGTGTAAACAAAATATGTCTAAATTTTTCTTGTCATTTCAAATCTTGATGCATTTTGATTCCTTGATTAGGGGATACAGAATCACTGCCACGGAGTGTGTTGGTGTGTCACAGCAATGCAATTCTGATTCACACAACGAAGCTGAGGTGGTTTAATGTTTATCAATGAAGAAAATCACCGATCAACCGCCATAGAATATAATGTGAAACAAGAAAACCGGAATAGTACATTCATCAGATTGCAGATACCCAAAATGTGTTGTCTCATATATCTAGATAACAACGTGATGTAGAGACGCTATTTATTCGTCTTTGTACCAATTATGCTCAGGAGAATGACATAGAATCATTATTATCTTGTGCAGAGAAGGTGTTGGTCTTGAGTTGAATTACCGTAAACTACATAAATGCTACCTTTCTGCTATAGTACTATATATAAAAATTTGTTGTATTGTTGGGAAAATAATGTGATTCAAAAAGTTGTTCTGATCCTGGACAAGGGCACTGAAAACCATTAAAGAGATGTAAATGTATTTTCACACGTAAAGCTTGAAATCTACTGAACCTTTATTATTCAATCTGTCGTTATTTAATTTTGTAATGAAGGCGCATTAGAAGACTGTTACCAACAAGTTCTGAGCTGACCTACTTTTGATGAAAATTCCTGGTGATTTTTGATGAAAATCACTGGCGATTCTGACTCGGGCGGTGCCCATCTTAATATAGGCAGGATTTCAACTGGGGGTGGGGATTTCCAAGAGTTCAGTTCGCGTTCGAGTCCTAATGCCTACTCTACTTCGTAGGTCCTGTGACGTTAGTCACACTGCTCATGTTTTATTATATGATAGTAAAAAAAATTATTACATAATAGCTTGCATTCTGTAGAAAACGGCAGTTACCAACGGCAGCTGACAATGGTGGCCATCGACTTCGTGAGTCCTGCTCGTGCAACCAAAACTTTAATTAACATGATTCAATTAATCGATTTACCCCCCACAGAGTCACTAACGACCTATTAGCATTTAGGCAGCGCCCCTAACCGGACTCTGATATTGTTTAGGACGATGGCCATCAGTCGTTACGCACCAGCGAGCACAGCTTTTCAACCCCCTGCTATCCCCAGCATAAACAGCATTGGTCTGTGTGACGGATTAGTCTCGGTGACGGATTGGTCTCAGTGACGGCGGAGCACTTCGGCCCCTTATCATGATTCAATTAATAAAAAACGATATCACACATCATCAAACGGATAGAGCATATCCGCGCTATATGGGCAAAACTCATTAAACAAATTGTTTACAACTAAAACTAGAAAATAACCGATACAAAAAAATGCCTGCCGCCGACCAGGAACAACCCCCGACCACAATCGGGCATACGTCATAGGGAGGAAACCTGCCCCCAACCCATTGCAGCTCGGCATACTCTATGGGGGTAGAGCGGTTACTCATTTTTAAAAGCAATAGCATTTCCTACAAACACTACAATCAGGCAACAAAATATAAATATAAACAATAATTCAAGACATACGGTAAGTTCCCTAAGTATTCGTGACCGGAAGTGAATATCGCAGTCGTGAAAAACTGACCACTTCCGCATAGTTTGTGCAGGTCAGTTCAGAAAAATGGACGTTTTCGTAAATTAAGAGTCCCCATATTAAATGCCCATACCGTTCGACAATGAAAGGTCACAATACGTCGACTGTGGTGTTTCTTTAATTTTGTGATATTTACCCCAGACAGCACTCTTAAATGATACAAGATCGACAATCACGAGACATTCACTATACTTTGTGTGTAGAATGAAGCCTAATATACTTCGGCGAAGTTCAGTGGTACGAACACGTGTGGTCGAGGGGAAACCCCGAAGCAAAACCCGGGAAATGTTTGTTGTGCGTTTAGATTTGTCAGGCAATAATTCGCAATTGATCAAAGGATAAATAAAGCAATCTTTTTGCTCTTTAACCATTAAATTAGGTTCGAATAATTGACTGCAATGATCGGTGACAATGAAGAGATTAGTTTCATCGGACGCCCGGCCAATTTGAAATCACAAATTCGCGTATATCCTTGTATTAGTACATACGGGACAAGGGCATATTCTGTAACTTAGACATTCTGATATTTTCTTTATTTTCTCTTCGGGACATGCTTTGAACTCTTGCAGAATTTTTTTCACGGCCGAGAAGTCTAGGCACAACTATCCCAGTGACGCCAATGATGTTTACGTGAAAATATATATAACGATCTAATGAAGAAACAGAGATTACGTCATTTTCAGATTGAGAATCAAACCTAATAATTTCTTGATTGTTCTTCATTGGGAAATATTGTGGAAGGGCTTTTCAAACTGTTTATGTCAATGAAACGAACAAAAAATTAAGCAAGCGCCCGACACTATCTGAAGACCCATATCAGGGCGAAGTCGACTGAGACCGGCCAACTCGTCTGAGACGAAAAACAATCTTCCCAGCTGGAACGAGCTCATCTCGCCATGAATAGCGGCTGAACGAAAGACATGAATTGCGTGCCCATTCTAACAATTCACTGTATCCCTTCGATCCTTTATTAACAAATGTATGAAAATACATTCATAGAATTAGGTGGGGTCTGTAGACATGGAAGAATGAAAGTTTCAACATGCCACGTAATCACTAAGACCAAGGCAGAAGTTGAAGAACTAGGGCTTTATTACAGGCGCATGCTTGTTGACCCGATATGAAATTACACAATATAATACAATAATTGCATGCAAAATTGTTATGAACAAGTGAGTATATATATTAATGATTCAGAACAGCATGCAAATCAGCTGGTAGGCAATACAATTAGACCAGAGTTATATACATGTACAAATTGTCAGACATAGACATGACAAACATCATGAACATAGGCTACACATAGAAGCTATACACATAGAATATCCACAGGTGACAAATAGAAATTGCACATTATAAAAATGCTTAAATGCATGCAGCAACAATAGAAATACATACATGTACGTACAGACTTGCTGAGCATATTACCTATGGAATTCAAAGATGAATATACATGTAGATAAAATATAATAATATAAAGCATAATGGACAATGCCTACCCATAAAACCCCCCAAGCGGAGCCACCTTCTCTCGGGAATGGGAAACCGCCCAACTAGCAAGACTGTATGATAAGGGCTCGCATCAATTGAGAGGCCACAACCTTCTCCTTGAGACCCAACTCTAGATAATTTTTGTAAGCGTCACTTCTCCAGTCACCAACCAGTTGAATAAGCTCAGTGGGAACCCGCGCCTGGAAGGCCCAGGACGCACCCCCACGACGAAAGCTATGCGAGGAGTACAGAGCTGGATTACGTCCAGATTTTTTTATCAAATCTTTAAAGAAACGCTGTAAGAAGGCATAGGTGACTGGAGAAGATCTACCACGTCCTGCCTTGGGTAAGCAGAAGGCTGGAGACCTGGAGTCCCCGGGGACTAAATTAACCATGCGAGAGAAGGCGGCAACGGGACAGAGAGGCGACCCGGGAATAGCCAACAAAGGCATTCTAAGTTCACGTTGCCCGAATTGAATCGTTTTGGACCACTTAATTAAAACTAAGAGAGTGTCAGGGCCCTGAACAATGTCCCCCCTAGTCAGCTGCTTACTACCATCGAAGGACCCAAGGCTGTTGGGAACTAAATTAGATTTCCGTGCCATAAGAAAAAAGGCCAACAAAAAAAGGGCCCAAAGTGTGGCATGGATGGGATTATGAAAATTCAAAAATGGAAGAAATTCCAACAAAATTTGGGGAGTGATGGGCAAGGCCCGCTTAGGTTGGTGCAATTTAACACGGGACAGTCCTCTGATCAGCAGATGCACATCTATAGCCTTCAAGTCGGGGGCTTCCATATCCAAAAGAAAATGAAGGAGTTTAACTCCACTAAGGTAGTTACGGATCGCCTCCGTGGACTTAAAACTTCGACTAAGAAACTGAGCGAACAAACACATATGCTCATGAGAAGCGGGGAGAGGTTCCAACCCAAAATGCTCGCAAAAAAGGAAATAGGATCTCCATTGAATTTTAAGATTCTTGTTTGTACCCTTAGCAAAGGCCTGGTTCATGGAACCCCTAGCTTCCTGACGGAGGGCGACCAGACCTAAGCCTGAAAAAAAAAAGGAATTAAAGGTTGTGGGTAAAGCAAAATAAACGGTCATGCACCGGAGTGTCTGATAACTTCTCCCCCATGGTCCTAATGACGAACTCTTCTTTAAAGTGGTCCCCCAAGTTCCATCTAGACAAGAGGTCCGGAAGACGATTGTCCACTCCGGGAATGTGCCGAGCTCTTAACTCGAATTCGTGCAACGCTGCCAAAAAAAATATCTCTCTCAGGCAGTCTTGCATAAACTCATTCCTAGCCCTCCCAGAATTCAACAGAATGACAGAAACCTGGTTATCGCACAAGATCAAGGCACGCTTACCCCTCAGCTGAGATCCCCATAATTTAACACAAACTACGATGGTGAGTAGCTCTAATGCATTTATGCTAAGACGTTCCCTGGCCAAGAATGGCGGAAAAGGGAAATGGCAATACTGAGTACCGCAAATACCCCCACCCCCTTGCAAACATGCGTCAGTCGCCAGTAGCTCATCCGGTTCGGACCAATCTTCGGTAATTATCATGGAGACCCCATTGTAGGTCATCAGAAAGTTTTTCCATCATAACAGATCTTTTTTGACGAATCCGAGGATCTTAGACCTGCCCGGCAACTTAGGGAATGTACGCAACCAAGAGATGAGCCTGCACACAAACAGCCTACCTGGCCTGACGCATGCTGAAACAAAGTTCAGTTTGCCTAACAGGGACTGAAGCTCAGTTAAGGAAGCCTCTTCCCACAGTAACCAATCACTAACGAGCTGCATAATTTCCCTTAGTCTATCTGGTGTTATTTCTAACGTCATAGTTATGGTGTTAAACCAGACCCCTATGTATTTCATTTGCGTTGAGGGAGAGCATTCTTTTTCTTCCGAATCCTCCAACCCACAAAGCTCGAGCAAAATACCCAACATAAGAAAGGCCTCGTCAGCAGCTGACGGGTCTTCTGCACCAGCAAGGTCATCAAGGTAATTAACCATATCATAGCCCTTCTGTTTGAACATATATACAATAGCTGATGTAACCCTCTGGCAAATCTGAGCGGCGGATCGTAACCCCATAGATAATACTCGATCAAAAAATATCTTGCCATTCCAACGGAAGGCAACTAAATTAATATCACCGGGGTCTATAGGTATTTGGCGATATGCTCTTCTCAGGTCTTTTTTGAACAACAGACAGCCTCTACCTTTCCTTTTAATGATTTCTACCAACTGATCGACTTTAGGGTAAGTGAGTTGGATAGATTCTCCCAAATACTCATCTTTTTTTATACCATCATTAACTCCGCCACCCTTGGGAAAACTAAGGTCTAAAATGACGCGTCGCTCGGAGGTGTCAGATTTGGGTACGGAGTTCAAAGGTGATAACTTTATGGGAGAAGATAAAGGATTTTCATCAAATGGTCCGAGGACAGCTTGGTAAGCTAATTCCTTACTAATGTAAGAATTTATGTCATTGGGAAACTCCCTGGCCCCTTTATGATTCTTCACCCTACCCATCTGCAACTCGGAGAAACGGTCATAACCTATGGGAAATCCAAATTCCAAGAGATCACATAAACGGTAATCACGATAACTAGATAATTCAGATCTCCAGAATGGTATGTTTAGACGAGATGGGACTGGTGAACGACAGCCCTCAAAGTTAAATTGCCCAGAGTCAGTGACTGATTCGTGAAGCTCGATGAAAAGGGAATTGAAACTGTGAACATGATTGTGATCACTGCAATTAGCAATGAAGGGTTGCCCTGCCCGAGGAAGTGCCAGATCGTCAATGATTTCAGAGCTGTGTTTCTTTACAAATTTAAACACGTTTTCATCAACCTTAACCAGATCACCTTCAAGACACTCTCGCCGTCCCCGGGCAGTAGCAGTAAATGATTTTTTCATATAGGCTGGCATGAATATGTCACACTCTGGATTGAGGGTAGAGTCCAATGCTAGTCATTTGGACTTTGGCTGTGAGGGACAATCCGAAGAACATTCGGCATGCTCCCTTTTTACTTTCTCTTTTAACCAACAAGAGGCACAAATATGTACTACTTGGCGTATCGTACCCCTAATGTTAGCAGAATGGGGAGCACTCTGGTCGCATTTGTTTCTCTGAAATCCAGAGCAAAACCAAACCGCTTCAGCATCCTTCTCCTTATTCTTTACTGGATAATTAGAGTTGACATGATTGGCTGAAAAAGTATGTCGTTTGGTCAACACATGCCTGGCTAACAATGGCGTTTCCAATTCACGTGGGTCATCCCGCCATGTTTTGAGGCCTAACTCGATTTGGCGTAAAAATGCTGCATAGAAATTCAGCAGTGCTTCCCATTCATACACAGATTGATAGTACACTATCTTTTTGAGCAGTGCTAACCTACCAGCCTTCTCAATGCTGGGAGTGAGATCACTGGAAATGATTTCCAGTTCCCCCGCTACAAATGTTTGAAAGGTGAGATCCTTAAAGGAAATATTCTTGCTAACATATTCGAATTGCAGGGCAGAGTGTGGCCAAACCTGTCTATATCGAACTCTGTCAGCCGCCCTGGCTTCAATGCCTGATTTAATTTTTTTAGATTTACGCTGGCGCTGCCTCGTTTAATTACACTGGCTGCCATTACCTGAGAAATACTCACAAAGCTCTTTATCCTCCTCTGAGGAAGAACCATCAACTAAACCTAATCCTAAGGTTTTCATACGTGAGTTGACAACGTCGTTCAGATGTTCTACTTCACGCAACTCATTAATCGTAACCCTCTGATTACTTTGATCAGTTCTTAATTTAAAGTTCCCAGAACTAGAGTCCTTTAATTGACCCACGGTTGTACCTTCTCTCCGTTTTTGGTGGTGTTGGTGTTGTTGTTGGATAACCTCCAGTTCCTGCTTTGAGCGTTCGATCTTCTCCCGTAACAACTGTTTTTTCCT
Source organism: Hanleya hanleyi (assembly GCA_036873755.1). Taxonomy (NCBI): domain Eukaryota; kingdom Metazoa; phylum Mollusca; class Polyplacophora; order Lepidopleurida; family Hanleyidae; genus Hanleya; species Hanleya hanleyi. The sequence goes on along the minus strand of JAVTVY010026747.1, from coordinate 74,864 downwards.
CGTCTTCTGTTGGTCCGCGGCACGTTTTTTGTGCTGCTCGAGTTCCTCCAGTTCCTTCTGTAATTCCAGTAACTCCTGGTCGGAGTCGTCATCGTCATCAGGAATATCGCCGGTTGTTGTCTCTTGTTGCTCCGCTGTCAGGGAGTAAAATGCAGCTTCCGGGTCTGGTCCAGTGGCGCCCTCTGACGTCTGCGTTGCCATCGTAATCTCCCTTCCGTCGACGGGGAGGAGATCTAACAACGAGTTCCTTCCCACGGAATCCAAAACAGCGTAGTTGTGGTTGCTACGATTGCTTCGATCAGATCTCCGAAGCATCTGAGAATAAGATTAAACGACAGCCGTCGAATCCTGCACCAGTTCCAATTCGCCGTACAGGTATTCAATTACTCAACTCATCATATCGGACTCGAAATGTCCAGTACTATTTCTCGAACTCTCAACGATGTAGCTATCACGGCAGAACACACCACGGTTTCAACCTCAGATCAAATTCAAAGTCAGTCAAATAAAAAAATTAACCCGTCAAGTACACAAAGGAAATCAAGAAATTCTAGTGTTCGGATCAACAAACATACATCGAATGGAGAAAGTCTATAGTAAAGCCCTAATAAAGGAGTCAGTCAGCTTGGCCCATGTGACGACCTGAAAAGGTGGGAGGGAACCAGCGTGGGTAGTGATTACATATTTTGGAGCCAAAATAAGCCGTTGTACATTTTCCCGCCATACGGAGCTTTTTATGGCTATGAAGATTCCGATGCAGCCATATATGCCATGGTTAATCCTGCATGTCACAGCTTTCCTTTCATGATAATTCTCTGAATAATATCCGTGTTTCTATTTTATTAAGGGGTGATTGAAGAGAATGTCTGTACTATTGCTTGCTCCTGAAAAGTTGAATACAAGAGCGCAAACTTCTTTCGGTATATGCATCACCGCGAATTCCATGGCCGTAAAATATTCTGAATCGCCGCGTTCGTTGGAAATGATACGTTTCTAAATTATTTTTGTCTGAACAGTACAAAATATGTTTTTAGTATCATAGCTGGGAATCTCAACATTCGTGTCTTCAAAAAAAAAAATCCGAAGTCGGACCCAAACAGGCGCGTTTCTGGTTTTAGTGTGTGGCGCACATGGCATACAGTCGCCAAAATTAATGCAACTTGGGGTTGGGGTTGATCGTAAATCTCTACCCCGCGACTAAGAAAATCCGTGGTTCAAATGTCCGGTCAAACTTCAGCATTATATTTTTTTAAGACCGAATGAAACGTAACTTCCAGTTCTTCATTTTGATATTTTCAGTATAATATCGAATGTATGCTCTCTTCAATCGGCAATGTTTAATATCGCACGTCCCCGTAAACCGGCAATATTCCCAATTTAATGACCATGAGAAATCGCGGTTTAAACATTGGATACATTTCGTTTGAGACATAATGAAAATCAACTTAGTTGTTACAGTTGGTGATGTTCAAAATTCTCAAAAAGTTTGCAAGGTTTATCAAATACTAATTCTAAGGAAACTCGTTGATCTGGAAGTTTTTCCATCGCACAACTACATAATATTATCAATCTCGCAACCACGATAAATCGGGGATTTTCGAATAGTTAGGACCGCGGTTTTTCGCGAATGAGCCGTTTTCGATTACTTAGGGAACAGTGTCACGTGACTTGGCGAAAAATGCTCGTTTTCGAATTTACTTAGGGAACTTACCGTAATCAATTAAGAAAACAATATCCAGATATTAATACACAAAAACCTAAACCAATACTCTGCATCGATTTATTACCAAATATTATTGCCATGAACATATCATATGCACATATTTATTTTGTTAAAAATTTACCAGCACTGTCCCAGTCAGTCGGGCTGAATGAAAACTTCATTACAACTCCTTAGTTTAATACATATCCGAGGGCGGGAAATTCCGCCCTGAGAACAAGCCCAATTGTTAAAGAAAACAGTTGGTTACATAAACACATTACACCAACCAGAGAAAGCATGCTTTAACTGAGAGAAATAATATTATGTTAGCCCAGTGAAACAAGAATTCACCTTCATCCCTCTGAAACTGATCTACTTGTAATTTCTTGTTCAGATGAACTAGTACATGTGCCAGGCACTGCGGAAGCAATTGGTGATTGGGAGGGGCCACTATCACAGCACAAATAGTTGAGGGTCCAGGGGCCGCTTAGGCCCCGGAAGCTCTGAGGGTCTTAGATGGCCGGAGACGCATTTTAGCGTATTTCCAGCTAATAAAACAAGAAATCTTCATATGTGTAATCTCTGTATATATTGCCTGTTTACTTGTTTCTCATTGTTTTTTTAATATTCCCCGTCAAGAAAATGAGAATGTTCGGAAGTAGAAATAAATTAAATGTTAAATATATATCATTTCAATCAAAAGATTCATCAAGCTTTAATCATGTCAACAAACAGATGTTTTCTACTTGTCATGCTTGTTGAGGAGCTGAACACAGGTCAACTTATGAGTGTGAATGAGCCATCCTTCATACTGGTACTCCTATCTCCATACCAGGCCTTGTAGGCAGATTAGGGCTGTACAGTTATTACTGGAACTGTCCATTTAAAGTTTCAGCCAGTGAACGGAGGGTGTTTTGGGGCAATACGCTACCTTCGTGGAATCTCCGTTTAATTAGATTAAAGCTCAGTTTAAGGAAGCTTCTTGAAATTGGGGCATGCTAGGAACTGACATAAGGCATTCCAAACAGAGAGGCATGCTGCGCCGAATTGGAACTCCTAGGAACTCCATGGCATACTTTTTGGAACTGGGCAAACAGAGGGGAATGGCAAAAGCCATTCCAATTGGAGCTCTAATTCATCCAGATCAGAACACCACACTGGGCATGGTGTATCCGATTTGCCTTACTGGCATATGCCATTCCTATCAAGGAACTCGTGTTCTTATTTCAAGAAGCTGCCTAAGTAGAGAAGAAGCTGAAGGACAAACTCTTTGAAGTCCGAGAGGGTGTATCTTAAATAAAAAAAATCTTGGATAGCCTATAAACATCTGACTTCAAAGCAACCAAATGGAGACATAGACTGGTACTTAATTCCTTCAAATATGGGCATGTTCGTAGAGATCATAAGCTCACAAATATTTCCTGTTGAAGTGGCTGATATTGGTTGTAGTGTACAAGCTATCTGTCATGGCTTGGATTTGATAGACGAACCATGACTTACCTGTGTGCTCCAGGTAGAATAAACATCCACTGCCTTTGCTCATTCACAATCATCAGCCAGGCTACCTATACATTGTCCCCATTGATTTCCATTGTCCCTATTGTGAGGTGATAATTTATATATAAAATTGCCTTTTTGATACCATGACATATGAAATTGAATGGAGATACATAATTTGCCTCTATATCCTACCAAGAAAAAAAACAGGAGCGGTTTGATGGTTTGTGCTCTGCTAATGGAAAATTTCAAGCAGTTTTCAGCCACAGGAGTTGTTTCAGCGGCCCTTAAGGCAAGCTCTACCAGGCAATCTTTACGCTCCGCTTTGCGCCTCTCCATAATAGCGCTATCAGGCTATCACAGAGTGTGCCGGAGTTGACCCATGGTCATCTGTCGCCAAAGTAAACAACCGCCTAAACATTCAGAAAGAAAATCCGTAGCGAGTCTAGACGCCCACTCTACATGATTCATGGCCATGAATCTGGCATTATGCTGATGCCGAGACGGAAGATGGAAGAGTATGGGTTATCTCCCCTGAATTGATTTCCCGTCATTTTTACATGACGACCGCTTCGGATGATCTCAGAAGCCAAATGAGTTCATCGACCACTATATATGTTTTTGCCTATTTAATTGAGAAGACAAAAATATCCAACTTTTTGTAAAGAATAAAAAAAATCTGTAGTAGGGAACATAAAAATTAAGCAGGTCTTCTCTATTATTGGGATGACCATTTTGGACTGTTCCACACAGAAATTTAGTTTAACTCAGTTTGATTTGGTTCAGTTATGTACATGTATAGGCCATGTGGACATAGAGAAAACACATTTATTGGAGTTTGGGGAAGTTAGAGTGTTTTTTTAAGCATAATCGTACAATGATAATTTTTTTACCAAATTGAAAAAAATGCACAAAAGGTGGCATCACGAGCTCAGAATTGAGTTTTCATGACCTAGTAATTTTTTTCTCAAAATGAATTTGTGTATTCCCAAGGTACATTCATGTAGAATTAAAAAAAATTCTTAGGGTGAGGAACGTTCTTAAGGAAGGACGAATCAAACAACACAAATTCTTGAGGGCGGGGATCTGCTTGAAAATTATTTCCTATAGCATACTATACTTGAGAGAGAGCTTTATATAACCCAGACCATTCAGCCTCTCATGGTCAAAGTTTCCTCATTCCTTATATGACCCAGATCATTCAGCCTCTCATGGTCAAAGTTTCCTTATTCCTTATACATGTATAACCCAGATCATTTGACCTACCTCTCATGGTCATGGTTTCCTCATTCCTTATATAACCCAGATCATTTAACCTCTTATGGTCACAGCTTCCTCTTTCCTTATATAACCCAGCTCTTTCAGTCTCTCATGGTCGAAGCTTCCTCATTCCTTATATAACCCAGATCATTCAACCTCTCATGGTCAAAGTTTTCTCATTCCTTATATAACCCAGATCATTCAACCTCTCATGGTCAAAGTTTTCTCATTCCTTATATAACCCAGGTCATTCAGCCTCTCATAGTCAAAGTTTTATCATTCCATATACATGATATATAACCTAACCCAGATCATTCAGCCTCGCATGGTCAAACTTCCCTCATTCCTTATATAACCCAGATCATTCAGCCTCTCATGGTCAAAGTTTTCTCTTTCCTTATATAACCCGGGTCATTCAGCCTCTCATTGTCAAAGTTTTATCATTCCATATACATGATATATAACCTAACCCAGATCATTCAGCCTCGCATGGTCAAACTTCCCTCATTCCTTATATAACCCAGATCATTCAGCCTCTCATGGTCAAAGTTTTCTCTTTCCTTATATAACCCGGGTCATTCAGCCTCTCATTGTCAAAGTTTTCTCATTCCATATACATGATAGCCTAACCCAGACCATTCAGCCTCTCATGGTCAAAGTTTTCTCTTTCCTTATATAACCCAGATCATTCAGCCTCTCATGGTCAAAGTTTTCTCTTTCCTTATATAACCCGGGTCATTCAGCCTCTCATTGTCAAAGTTTTCTCATTCCATATACATGATAGCCTAACCCAGACCATTCAACCTCTCATGGTCAAAGTTTTCTCTTTCCTTATATAACCCGGGTCATTCAGCCTCTCATTGTCAAAGTTTTCTCATTCCATACACATGATAGCCTAACCCAGATCATTCAGTCTCACATGGTCAGTGTCCTCATTCCTTATATAACCCAGGTCATTCAACCTCTCATGGTCAAAGTTTCCTCATTCCTTTTATAACCCAGATCATTCAGGCTCTCATGGTCAAAATTCAATCCCTCATTCCTTATATAACCCAGGTCATTCAGCCTCTCATGGTCAAAGTTTTCTCTTTCCTTATATAACCCAGATCATTTAACCTCTTATGGTCACAGCTTCCTCTTTCCTTATATAACCCAGATCTTTCAGTCTCTCATGGTCGAAGCTTCCTCATTCCTTATATAACCCAGATCATTCAACCTCTCATGGTCAAAGTTTTCTCATTCCTTATATAACCCAGATCATTCAACCTCTCATGGTCAAAGTTTTCTCATTCCTTATATAACCCAGATCATTCAGCCTCTCATGGTCAAAGTTTTATCATTCCATATACATGATATATAATCTAACCCAGATCATTCAGCCTCGCATGGTCAAACTGTCCTCATTCCTTATATAACCCAGATCATTCAGCCTCTCATGGTCAAAGTTTTCTCATTCCATATACATGATATATAACCTAACCCAGATTATTCAGCCTCGCATGGTCAAACTGTCCTCATTCCTTATACAACCCAGACCATTCAACCTCTCATGGTCAAAGTTTTCTCTTTCCTTATATAACCCGGGTCATTCAGCCTCTCATTGTCAAAGTTTTCTCATTCCATATACATGATAGCCTAACCCAGATCATTCAGTCTCGCATGGTCAGTGTCCTCATTCCTTATATAACCCAGGTCATTCAACCTCTCATGGTCAAAGTTTCCTCATTCCTTTTATAACCCAGATCATTCAGCCTCTCATGGTCAAAATTCAATCCCTCATTCCTTATATAACCCAGGTCATTCAGCCTCTCATGGTCAAAGTTTTCTCTTTCCTTATATAACCCAGATCATTCAACCTCATGGTCACAGCTTTCTCATTCCTTATATAACCCAGGTCATTCAACCTCTCATGGTCAAAGTTTCCTCATTCCTTTTATAACCCAGATCATTCAGCCTCTCATGGTCAAAATTCAATCCCTCATTCCTTATATAACCCAGGTCATTCAGCCTCTCATGGTCAAAGTTTTCTCTTTCCTTATATAACCCAGATCATTCAACCTCATGGTCACAGCTTTCTCATTCCTTATATAACCCAGGTCATTCAACCTCTCATGGTCAAAGTTTCCTCATTCCTTTTATAACAGATCATTCAGCCTCTCATGGTCAAAATTCAATCCTCATTCCTTATATAACCCAGTCATTCAGCCTCTCATGGTCAAAGTTTTCTCTTTCCTTATATAACCCAGATCATTCACCTCTTATGGACAGCTTCCTCTTTCCTTATATAACCCAGATCTTTCAGTCTCTCATGGTCGAAGCTTCCTCATTCCTTATATAACCCAGGTCATTCAGCCTCTCATGGTCAAAGTTTTCTCTTTCCTTATATAACCCAGATCATTCAACCTCATGGTCACAGCTTTCTCATTCCTTATATAACCCAGGTCATTCAACCTCTCATGGTCAAAGTTTCCTCATTCCTTTTATAACACAGATCATTCAGCCTCTCATGGTCAAAATTTGATCCCTCATTCCTTATATAACCCAGATCATGCAGCCTCTGATGGTCAAAGTTTTCTCATTCCTTATATAACCCAGATCATTCAGCCTCTCATGGTCAAAGTTTTATCATTCCATATACATGATATATAATCTAACCCAGATCATTCAGCCTCGCATGATCAAACTTTCCTCATTCCTTAAACCCAGATCATTCAGCCTCTCATGGTCAAAGTTTTCTCTTTCTTTATATAACCCAGGTCATTCAACCTCTCATGGTCAAAGTTTCCTCATTCCTTTTATAACCCAGGTCATTATACCCCCCACAACTAAGTTAGTGGGGGGGTATACTGGAATCGGCTTGTCCGTCTGTATACTGGAATCGGCTTGTCCGTTTGTCTGTAGACACAATTTTGTCTGGACTACTCCTCCTAAGATTTGGCTTCTATTTGAATGAAGCTTTACGTGTTACCTATGATTTAAAGATGTGCATGTCCTATTTACAAGGCAAAATTATAATTTTTGACACATTTATGACGTTTTAAACTTTATAGGACTTTGACATTTTCAGGATCTATTCCCATGTAGAAGACACAATTTTGTCCGGACTACTCCTCCTAAGATTTTGCTTCTATTTTAATGAAACTTTACATATGTGTTATCTATGATTTGAAGATGTGCATGTCCTATTTACAAGGCGAAATTATAATTTTTGACATAATTTATGACGTTTTGAACTTGATAGGACTTTACCATTTTCAGGATCTATTCCCATGTAGAGACAAGTTTCTAGTGTAATCTACTCCTACTATTTTTATCAGAAGGCTCTGAAACTTTCTAGACATGTTTGAAGATTTGCATCTCCTACATGTATGTTTGACATGAAATATTCATTCATTCATTCATTCATATTAATGCTCACTGGGAAAAAATTAACTCACACCAGTCCAACTATTATTTTGAGGACCAATTTGAAGACTTTATTGAATCAAACTACATCTCTGATAAAAAATCTCTCTCAACCTTACATATTAATGCAAGGAGCTTGAAAAAACACTTTACTGAAGTGCTTGCACTTATTCATAATATGAAGTTTAATTTTTCATTGATAGGAATATCTGAAAGCTGGTTAGATCCTCAGACAGAAACTTTATACACAATTCTAGGTTATCAGCCTTTTCCACTTTCCCGTAACAATAAACAAGGCGGCGGTGTGGTCCTTTACGTCAAAGATCATAGATGAATTCACGAATTGTAAAATTCGCGAGGACCTTTCTTTCATAGATGAACATGATCAGCATGAGTCTCTGTTTGTTGAAGTGTCTAATGGAACTAATACCTATGTAATTGGATTAATATATCATCCCCCTGGAAAAAATGTGGATAATTTTAATTCAAGCCTGCTCTCTGTTTTTAACAGACTAAAATCTGAAAATAAAAAAAAGCATAATAATGGGTGATTTTAACATCGATCTACTCAAATCCAATCACCATGGCCCATCAAAACACTACTCAAAAATTATGAAATCGTTTTACTTTTTTCCTAAAATTACAAAACCTACCAGAGTAAGATCTCATTCAGCTACCTTAATCGACAACATATTCACTAATTTCCACGAAGAGGACCTGGGTTCCGGCATAATACTCTCTGACATATCTGACCATTTTCCCGTCTTTCATATTACAAATTGTCTTTCCTCCCCACCTACATCAGTCTCGCAGAATAAATCCGGCACAAAAATCACTATTCGAAGATAAACTTCGAAACACAGACTGGCGACATGTTGTGGATGACAATGACACAAATAGTGCGCTGAATAGTTTCATGAATACATTTCATCCAATTTACGAAGAATGCTTTCCAGTGGTATCCAAAAATGCTCCAAAAGTTAAAATACTCAAACCTTGGATCACTCCATGTCTACTCCGCTCAATCCGAGAAAAAAATAGGCTATATAGACTGCATATATCTAAAAAGGATCATGAAACAACTCGCGAATACAAATTGTATAGGAATAAACTTAATCATACTCTTAGACTAGCTAAAAACAAATATTACGAAGAAAAATTTAATGAAGCATATAATGATATTAAGGGAACCTGGAGAGTTATAAATGGATTGTTAGGTCGAACTCTCTTCCAAGTCTTTCATTTTAATGGAGATGAAGTAACTAATCCAACCGAGATCGCCACAAACTTCAATGACTACTTTTCTTCTATTGCCTCTGATCTTGCCTCTAAAATTCCTACAATGATTTCACTACGTATCTAGATCAATCCTACAATAACGATTTCTCATTTGAACCTTGCACTCCGTCCGAAATTAATGATGTAGTGTCTGTACTCAAAAATGGGTCTCCTGGCATTGATGATATGCGCATGTCTCTAATAAAGCCTATCTTCAGTTTAATCTCTACCCCCATATCACACATTATCAACTTGTCATTTCAAAATGGATATGTTCCCACTGTCCTCAAGACTGCCAAAGTCACTCCTGTTTATAAGTCTGGAAACAAAAGACTTGCTGAAAATTATCGTCCAATATCTGTTCTCCCTTGCTTTAGTAAAGTTTTTGAAAAGGTCGTTGTTTTAAGGATGATCACCTTTTTGGAATCAGAGATGATCAAATCCCCAAATCAATATGGATTCCGAGCTAACCATTCTACCTTCCTTGCTGTTCTTTCTTTATACGACAAACTTATTGCAGCCAAAGAATTGAAACAATATAGTATCTCCACTTTTTTAGACTTATCCACAGCTTTTGACACAGTAAATCACAAGATTTTCCTGCATAAACTCAATTATTATGGTTTTCATGGTGTAGCAAACATCTGGTTCCGCAGCTATTTATCTGCTCGGTCTCAATGCGTATCATACAAAGGGACAAAATCTCCGTTTAATCCTATTAACACGGGTGTACCTCAAGGGTCAATACTGGGTCCAATACTTTTTCTATTATACATAAATGACATAACCAAGGCCACATCTATCTTAGATATTAATCTCTTTGCAGACGATACAAGTGCTTCACTCTCAGATAAAGATCCAATTAGACTGGCCGAGCTTATGTCTTGTGAACTTGGAAAACTTCATGGTTGGCTCTCCAGTGTAATAAATTGTCTTTGAATGTGAAAAAAAACAAATTTATATTTTTTAAACCATATAGATCGCGTTATACAAATATACCGAGGTTTCAATATTTGGTGCCGATATAGAATCTGTTATTAGTTTGAAATTCCTTGGGATGCATTTTAATGATAAATTGAATTGGCAAACACATATTGACGAACTCACTTCTAAACTTTCAAGAAATATTGGCGTCATTAACAATATACAAAATTGCCTCAACAGGAAAACTTTAATTATGTTGTACTACTCGCTATTTTACTCTTATATATCTTATTGTAATTTGATTTGGGGAAACACTTTTCCTACTCATCTAAAACCGCTTGTTCTCCTACAAACATGACAAAAAAGACTCATTCGTATTATAACCAACAGTAACAAATATGCCAGTTCTACTCCTTTATTGGAGCAGTCTAACATCCTGCCGTTTTGTCAAATAAATAGTTATTTGATTTTATTATTCACCCATAGATTTCTCTACAATTCCGTCTCAATTCCGATCAAATTCTTAAACTACTTCACAAAACTTTCGGAAGTCCACTCTTACCCAACACGACAAGCTAGTCTTAATCTATATCGACCGAGATTTCGAAGGCGTATTCATATTATATTTTCACATTTTGCCACCTTTGCACACACGGACATCATATTCTTGGCCATCAATCGCTCCAATACTGACCTTGAGACAAACTTATTTATGTAAAACATGTGTACCGTATCAATTTCACAAAGCCCTATCTTATATATTTAGTTTAGTTCAAATGTACTTAGTTGACAACTATAGGGCTGGGTGCATCACCATTGTTAATTCACAGATTTAAATTTGAGAGTCTATTCAACTCCTATTGTCCTATTTTCGAGCTGGTATAATCACTAACAATTATTATTTTATGGGATATAACAAGCCCTTTGGGGTTTTATTCCCGCCATATTTTGATTTATTCACATACCATATCTCTGTCTTTATTTATTTATGGTGAATAAACAATCAACCAATCAATCAATCAATTTTTATCAAAATTACCGAGACTTGGACTTTTTTGATTTTCTGCATATATTCCAATATTTAGAGCATGTTCTTGTGTAATTAACTAGTCACATAGTTATTACTGGATGTTTCTGAAACTTTGTACACATGTTTATTATGGTTTGAAGATGTGCATCTCTTATTTATGACCTGAAATATTTGGTCAAACTTACATGTACCAGGCCTTCAAATGAATTTCTTCAAATATTCATGTAAATGAGTGCTGATCAGTATGCAGTATTTTACATTATAATATTCCATCATTATAACCCCCCCCCCCCCCCTCCTGCAATGAAGCTGGGGGAGGGGTACAGGATCGACTTGTCCATCTTGTAGATACAATTTTGTGCGAACCAATACTCCTAAAATTTTGCTTCTATTTTAATACATTTACCATGCGATTCACACATTTGTTACAGAGTTATGGCTATTCCTGTCCTTGGGTTTTATTTATACTGTATTGAAATATAATATTACTCGGAACGGGAGACTTGTGTCTTGCAGGGCGGGGAGTATCTCAGTTATCCCTTAGGATAACAGTTACATCTAGTTCAGCTTCTCATGGTCAAAATTTGATTCCTCATTCCTTATATAACCCAGATCATTCAGCCTCTCATGGTCAAAGTTTCCTCATTCCTTTTATAACCCAGATCATTCAGCCAAACTCGTTGGCTGGCCTCAGCTCACGATTAAACATGTTGAGCACCAATAATGCTACTCGCCACTTTGACAAAAGACCTTGATTTCTCCTCGCCATCTTGAAAACGTACTTGCCATTGTCTACTTTTTCATCGCCAATGGTGAATAGGCGACTACAATGTATATGTTTCGAGCACTGCACGGTTTGAGTAATAGCTGTACATGCCCACATGTCCATGCAGAGCTGGTACTGAGACCTGCAATATGGAGGGTGATATAATTCAGAGCATTGAGCCTAGCTCTCATGGCATGCATGGTCAAAGTTTTCTCATTACTTGTATATGTAGTTGTTTACATGTTATAATTATATGCATATAAGTTACCCATTTTATTCAAACTCTCGTTGAAATTTCCCCATTTCTTGTATAACATGGATCATTGAAACACTGGTAAAAGCTTCTTCAGTATGATTTCTCGGGCTAAGGAATGAGTCCTTAATAACCAACTAATTTTGATTTTGGAATTTCCTAGTGGGGTACAATTGTACCAGTTTCTTCTCTCCAGGTGACACCTGTATGTTTAATCTCGCCTGTGACAGCACCAGGATCTCTATTTCGCAAGGTTTGATCTTGCAGGTTTCCTCCTCAAGGTTCCAGAGTTTTCCCCCTTACGCAGGTCAAGTGATCACAGATCTGGGTCAGTGAAGCCCACGGTCTCTTATCTGACATACATGTACATCAGACAAAACCGTATGATGTGGCACTCGAGTCTTTCTGGAAAAGGTTAGGGGTTAAGTGCCATCGAATTATGCTGTTCAGCCATCTGATATTGAATAAACATTGTATACATTGTCTTGCCTTTACCATGTTTACCACTGAAGATAAATTAATATATCAAGCAACTGGTTTATTTTGTGGTGGTTGGGACTTCCGTGTGTTCGAGTAATTTTTGCCCAAATGCAGTGTGGAATCGGTAAGAAGTGATCCAAACCTTCCCTTTCTACGTCAGAGAAGTTTTAATTATAGTGTCAGTTTGACACATGATACAGCTAGCAGGCTGGGTCTTACAGTTGTATGTAGAACGTCAGTATTGTATCTATCTACCATGTCTACCAGTCTACATGCTTCAATCTATAGGTTGTATGTAGTGTATTTATCTTCCCGAACACAAAGAATCAGTGCAACATAAGCAGTCTTCTTGTTATTACTGGGAGGTCTCTAATAATTTGATCACTTAAACAGGGCTTAGACCGGGGGTGGGGGGGGGCTTGGGAGGCTTCAGCCCTCCAAATTTTGATGGCCGGCAAAGAAAAAAAAAATAGAACTTGAAGAAAAAAAAAAAGAACGAAAGCAAGAAATAGAAAGGAAAACATATAGCAGAGAAAAAATCTTCATCTTATCAAGTAGGGGGCCTACATGTATCTTTATCAAGTAAACTATTTATCAACATCAATGCGAACCAATAGGCCTAGAAAAAGATGTTTCTCTGCGTTTACAAATAATAGCATACAGCGATATACTATACAAGATTCTAGTAACATATTCACTTTACTTTCATCGGCACGAACTCCGTGGCGAAAACGGGAGTGTTCGAATTTATTGTTTCACGGGTATATTGAAAATGCTCCAGTTTTCGTTTTATTAGGATGGGCAAAATCACCACAGGGGAAAAATCGGCCGTTTAAATTTGGAAGGTGAATTAATAGGGAAATTACAGTAGCAATCGATCAGTGAACAAAGTAACAGATTGGCGATTAACTTTAAGTTCCATCTCTCATCGTGTAAAGCTGCATGATGGACTGTCAACGTGTGTCGAGATATTCAGAATTCTGGATCAAACAGAAACCGACAAGGGGGCGTTTCTTGTTTCAGTGACCTTATTCTAGGCCTATTGGTTCGCATTGATGTTGATAAATAGTTTACTTGATAAAGATACATGTAGGCCCCCTACTTGATAAGATGAAGATTTTTTCTCTGCTATATGTTTTCCTTTCTATTTCTTCCTTTCGTTCTTTTTTTTTTTTTTTTTTTTTTTCTTCTTCAAGTTCTATTTTTTTTTTTTCTTGCCGGCCATCAAAATTTGGAGGGCTGAAGCCTCCCAAGCCCCCCCCCCCCCCCTCCGTCTAAGCCCTGTTTAAGTGATTTTGTCCATCCTAATAAAACGAAAACTGGAGCATTTTCAATATACCCGTGAAACAATAAATTTGAACACTCCCGTTTTCGCCACGGAGTTCGTGCCGATGAAAGTAAAGTGAATATGTTACTAGAATCTCGTATAGTATATCGCTGTATGCTATTATTTGTAAACGCAGAGAAACATCTTATTCTAGGCCTATTGGTTCGCATTGATGTTGATAAATAGTTTACTTGATAGAGATACATGTAGGCCTAATGTGGCTGTCAAATATGCCGTCATCATCGATTTCAAGTTTTCAAAGCGGTAACTGGGCCACATGGTCTATCTCCTGGGGAGATCGGTGTAAAATACCGGGGGCGGAAAATAAAAGGATTATTTCAAAGGAAATAAAGAAATTATTATAGACATTCTATGTACATGTACATGTACCAGGTGAGTCCTTAACGGAACCTTTGACACTAAATACCAGTCTCCCCTCAAACCCATACACTATACATGAGCTCACCCTTGGCGGCAGGAGGGCGGGTCTGATATCTTGCACTGTATATTATTGCTGTGTGAATTTTCAGGGCGTAAAACATTCTCTAGAAATGTTTTACGATTTGATAATCTGATAACGGTATGGACCGCGCCCTTACAGAAATTTAAGGTTGCAACTAGCTAACACAAGCTTACCTTAAGCTAACATGCCTCCAACAAGCTTGCGGCAAGCTAGCACAAGACTGCAGCAAGCTTGTGCCGGCTCGCAGCAAGCTGGCACAAGACTGCAGCAAGCCTGTGCAAACTAACAATATAGGTCTGTCAAGGATTGTGAGCTTGCACCTTGGCATGGCAAGCTAGCGCAAGCCTGCAATATTTTCAGGCAAGCTAGCAAGATTGCCATATTTTTAGGCAACCTACAGTGTATACTGACCGAAATTGGCGAGATTGCGCAAGCTCGCACCAAGGGCAGGAAGTACATACTTATAGCAGATGGTTTTTATTTAATGCCCAGTGTGGGACCACTGGTATCCATGGGAACCAGCTCTTTCCAACAAGGGTGTAATATCAGATGACCAACATTCAAATTCAGAGTTCAACTGGTCTTCAACCAGTCATGACACTTTTCAGTTTGGCTCTTTGGTTTTCTTCTCTCCACTGAAAATATTGTAGTTTCCAATGCACATGGTGGATAGTTCTAAGTTTCATACTTCATGCAGTTACAATGAGTTTAGGACATCAACATTCAAGCTGACAAAACCATGGAGAAATATGTTACTTTCAGTGTAGTTTTTGGTGGAAGCTAGCTAGCTCAGGAAAAGCAAAGTTTTATAGATTGACCTACACTTGCAAGTACAGCAGGTCAAGAAGTTGGAGAGGACAAATTTTTTTAGCTTGCTGCCAAGCTCAAGGTGAGAGAATACTGCCTTAAACTTCAATTATCAATTAATGTATGAAATGTATTTATAGTTTAGTCTGGGGATCTGAGTACAGTTTATTGAAAACAGTATTGATTCAGGATCAAATATGTGCAGACTGGGATATTGTTCACAAGTAACTTATTGAGCCTGTAAAACCATCAGATTATTCATTTAATGCAGCAAGAACAAGTTTGCAAAAAAATGCATGTATGTACTATTATACTAATGTTACTAATGTCCATATAATACAGATGCCTGGGCCCAGACAGAAAATCTGCCTTGGAAATCCATTGAAATGTTTTTATTTTATGTTAATTTATCTATTTTCATAGCTAGAATTTACATCCTGTGATGAAATTCCTGTGAACAGACTATACATGTATATGATACAATCAGGGATACAGAATGAGATGAAAATGTCAGAGAAAATTAAATTAAACTTATGATATCCAGACAATTGCCAAGTTTCTAAACATATGCCTTTTTCTGATCAGAATCATTAATTATTATATTTAAGATAAATTTTTGTGATTTGTAGGATAAAAATTAATATTTTTAAAAATTATTTTAAAAATGCTGTATCTTGTACTTGAATGTTATGAATCATGGTACATGTAGGCCTACATTTCAACTCCAGGCCAACATGCGAGCTCGCAGGCCTTGAAATGCATTGTTTTGGTGAGCTTGCGCAAGCTGGCTGCGAGCTAGCGCTAGCTGGCTGCGAACTTGTACAAGCTTGCCGCAAGCTTGCGCTAGCTCGCAGGTTTGATCAGGTAAGGTTAGCATCTGCTAGCTTGCAGCTAAGTTGCTCTAGGTTGCAGCTAAGTTGCGCAAGGTTGCGGCTAAGTTGCACTAGGTTGCAGAATCACCAATTGCATGCTTGCAATGTTTCAAATGTGAGCTAGTGGCAAGCTCGTGGCAAGCTCAAGGCAAGCTAGTGGCCAGCTAACCATGTTAGCTAACAACAGGCACACAATGTGAGCTTGCTGCAACCTAATTTCTGTAAGGGCGTCTCCAAGAAAGGAATAATGTGCTTCAATCAAATCAAATGTCGGCTATTTGGATGAAACATTAACTTATTGGCTGAGTATAGAATTGTTTAGAACTTTTTCACTACAAACTTTTTCTTTCAGTTGAGATTCTGAAATTGTTTAGTATTTCTTTATTCACAAACCAGAGATATATGAATTCTCAATTAATTTTCACAGAGAAACCCCAGAAATAAGGGTATCTAACCTAGTCCCGAAGTCAGTGATAAATATGGTTAAAGTTTTTTACCCCTCGGCCAACTTTGGCGTCATTGTCGGTATTGTCGTCATCATGTACGGCTGTCCGTACGTCCGTACGTACGTCCGTCCGTCACCGCGATATCTACAGAACCGTTTCATGCATGGCAACCAAACTTGTTGCATCTATTTATCTTCACGTAAATCAGAAGCCTATCGAAAATGAGTCATCTCGGACAATATTTTGCAGAGTTATGCCCCTTTTTACAAATAAAAATCCATTTATGATTTGTTATTGTGATAATTTCAGAACTGTTCCATATACAACATCCTAACGTGATACAGTTGTTTCTCTTGACCTGAACTAGATGCCTATCGAAAATGAGTCGTGTCAGAAAGTATTTTGCAGAGTTGTGCCCCTTGTCTAATAAAATCCGTTACCGCGATATCTACAGAACCATTTCATGCATGGCAACCAAACTTGTTACATCTATTTATCTTCACGTAAATCAGAAGCCTATCGAAAATGAGTCATCTCGGACAATATTTTGCAGAGTTATGCCCCTTCTTACAAATAAAAATCCATTTATGATTTATTGTGATAATTTCAGAACCGTTCCATATACAACATCCTAATGTGATACAGTTGTTTCTCTTGACCTGAACTAGATGCCTATCGAAAATGAGTCGTGTCAGAAAGTATTTTGCAGAGTTATGCCCCTTCCTCCACTAATTCCTATGTTAAGTTTGCATATAATTTCTATATCATGTTTGTATACTATCACATTTATTTACTGATTGGATGACTGATTTATTGATTTATTCTCTTACACAATGCGAAGAATGCCTGCAAATCTGTTTTGAAAATGACACTAGATGCCTGTCAAAAATGAGTCGTGTCAGAAAGTATGCCCCTTGTCTAACAAAATCCACTAATTCCAATGTTAAGTTTGCATATTATTTCTATATCATGTTAGTATACTATCACATTTATTTATTGATTGGATGACTGATTTATTGATTTATTTTCTTAGACAATGCAAAGAATGCTTGCAAATCTGTTTTGAAAATGACATACATGTCCCATTTAGTATACATGTACTGTATTTATCTAGCCATGTGTACTGTTGTTTTAGTGAGACATCGATACAGCTCTTTCAATTTATTCCAGAAACAAATTAATTTAAGGAGAGGAAAACTTTTCTTTTTTTTCAAAGAAAGTACACTTACAATACCAGGGGTAAATATTTCTTCCCACAAGCCAATCAATTGGTAGAGACACCCTTACATTATAATAGCTGGGGTTCAGAGCCGAGGGGTTTCGATAGCGCAGCTTCATGTCTACTGTTGCTTACATTTTTGATAATTTTGGCAACTTGAGATTGAAAATAGTCCAGTAGCATTGATTAAAACAACTATTAGCTATCTGATTAACAAAACAGAACTGATGCGATCCACCACTCGTCATCCACCGCCAGCTGCTATCTGGGCAAAATAATATTTTTTAAGGATTAACTTCAATTGTAGTGCAAACCCGGGATTGAACGATCATTACAGCTTGTAGTTATCGCCACGGTTATAAGACATTCTTGCAAACATTGAAAGTTCAACTGTTACAATTTTTTACTGCTCATATGCTTCCAGTGAGTGTCAATTTATAATGTACCATCAGTTTTCAAAAGAAATCTTAAGCTGGGACGGGGGGATACCCCCTATCAGACTCTCCCCCTGTAAAGCCCTCCCCCCCCCCTCCCTTTCCCTCCAAATTGACAACTTGCCTACTCTACGCCCTTGTTAAAAACACACTTCAGAAGCCAATTCCAAAAAATATTCTGGACAGATTGTTCAAAACTGTTCACAATTTGGCGGCTTCATAGGATGGTGGCAAAAGAAAATGTCTTTCAGTTTCAGTCTAAATTTTTGTAGGTGAAAGGTGGTCTCAATTGATTAAACTTTTACCCCACGTAATCATCTTATTTACTGTCTGCCTCACATTACGAGGGAAAGGAGATTTTCTCCAATATATAGGGGCCATTTTTTAGAGCAATGAAACTCCTCACAATGTCTATATTTAATAATTTGTGCATTTTTATTCCGAAATTTCAAGGAAATCTAGTCAGAATCAAAGGAAATCTCCATTACCTTGCATGTCAGGCCTTGTTTTTCGTCACAATTCACGGGAATCCAAGTAGATTCTCGCAACCCAGCTCTACAGGAATCCACGGGAATCCAATGCTATCATTTCTATACAGATTGATAAAATTTTACAGAAATCTAAGTGGATTCGTGGGAGCGCTGACGGGAATCGGATTCTCGGATTCCCATCGAAAAACAAGCCCTGCATGTTATGTTTAAAGCACAATAATGTTGGGCTTGCAGTGTTGTAACATTGGGACTTGCCGCCATGACATCATAATTTAACATGCAAAATTGTGAGGGCCAAATTAGTTTTGGTGAATTTGACCCACATTTTTGATTGCAATTTCCATGAAATTTCAAGATAAAATGCACTTGTAAATAATGACATTCAAATGATGTGCAAAATTTCACTGCTCTTAGAAAAATTGGCTCTGATATATTGTCGAAAACTCCATAATCCCTATGTGAGACAGACAGTAGAAAGTAGCATTCAGTGTTATTTCACACATTTACAATGATTATTGATTACAGTTACTGTGCCAAACCAGACAAACAGAAAACATGAATATTGTATATTTTAGCTCAATTCTACATTACTCTTAAGTGTACATGTGCACCAAGGCCATTCATAATAAGTTCCATAAAAGGGTGGATATGTAGGTCGGTAGGGAATTTATTTTTTTCATTTTATTTTCATTGCTACTGCTAGGGACCAGATTCGAACACTGTATGAATTTTAGAATTTGTTAATTTGGGGGACACCATAGTAGCCTACCTGCCTTATACATATATAAGAATCAGTGCTAAACTGATACCGGTAATATTAAGGCTACACTGTACTTGAATATGGGGCTGTAGGACATTTTGAACTTTTCCACATTGGGTCAATTCCATGCTACTTGGGACATGAAGCCAAAAAATAAAATCTTGAGAATGTGCCACAATGAGATTGTTTTATAATGGTGATACAGTATAAAGATAAAATCTAAAAATTCAGTAAGATTGCTGCAGAATTTTTCAACCTGGGGTGTTATGAAGTTCCAGGATCAAATTTTCTTATTTTTGCTTTCAATTATCTCACAAAATTGGTTAGATTTTATTACCATTGTTTAGCTGCAGAATGAAGGATTTCTTTTTTTATTTACATTAATGGTTAATGGTGTCTTGAAAAATCATAAAAAAATTCAGCAGGTATTTGTAAATATTGTCACACATTGTAAATTTTGCATGGAGTCACAGTTATGTAACGCGAGTGACGATAAATGCTACTTTTTCTTTTATTAGACAAAAAACATCAAGTTTAATTGAGCTATTTCTATCACTGCTTCTGTCAGTTGTCATGAACATATGACCATAGTTTTGAGTTCCTACACCATGTGACTTCTTCCAGTGGTAGCGCCAAATCTAGTAACGCGAGTGACAATGTAACGCGAGTGACGGAGTGTAACGCGAGTGACGCTATCTGGTGGAAGACACTATTTTCAAATTCCAATTTTTATTAAGTCATGACATGCTGGATAGGGTGTGACAGAAATATAAATACTTTAAACATGTGAGTATATAAATGCCAAAGAAAAATACCCAGAATTCTTTTGATCCTGCTCACACTGCATGTGCTTCCTGTCGTCTGCTATTTGGTTATCAATACATCTCAAATTCCATCCAACTTTGAATTGTGTGGTCCACCATTTCTTAGTTGAAATAGCATTTGGAACTGGAGTGTTGGAGTCCTGATAATTCACTCAACTACATTTCATGGAATTATTTAGGAATAAATTCACTAGGGATAGTTAATAGGCCAGCATTTTAGCAGAGTTCATTTAGACCAAGGGACATATTTCGGAATTTTGGCAGTTCCTTCACTTGTTTGTTATTTTATATTTTATGGTTGACCAACCGATATTAGTGAGTTTCTATGCAGTTGCATTGTAATCGAATTAATAACTAGGACTTATACCAATTTATAATATCTGTATTACTAGCTGGGTGATATTGCAACTGCATTCCTCTTTCTCAATATAAATACATATATACAGTTTATATTTTCTTTTCTCCAGTTTTGCATTTTTTTAAATCTAATAGTACTCTATTCTCATAGTTTAAATTTTCTGTTAAAATGACAAGTACCTTAATTTATTTTTTGAAAAAAATAAATGTTTTATTTATTTGACATAATTCTCTGGTTTGTATTTTCGATTTAAAAATACCTTTAGGAATTATTTTTAATTATTTATCAAACGATGTTCATCATAGGAGGTCTTTTTAAGTCCAGACTCATCTGGAATTCGAGTTTGATGCTCTGACCGGTCTTTTAGGTCTTGGAATGTGGCATCTCATGTTCAAATGTTAGCAGTGTTGTGATCTACAATGTCTTCCGTAAAACAATTTGTTTTACACCCTCACTATTAAATATTCAAAGTGCTCACTGGAAGCAATATCAAGTGAGTCTCTTCACTGCACTAATTGACTAAAGGGACTATGCATGTGTGAAAATAATATGTAGTGGCTACGAGACGATTCTTGAAAAATAATCTGCACTTGGGACAATACTATGACGTCACAGGTGTCGTTAAATGACTCGGATATTGGTACTCTCCATGTGAAGGATTGGTGTCTGGTGAAGATGTGTACCCTGGTGAAATACTCGGTATCGTCGAGTATTTCATATCCGCGATGATCCATACAGGAGCGGGCCATACCTACACCCTGTGATTCTGTTTATTACCACCGGGAACAAATTGTTAGAAAGTTAGATGGTCCAGTTCCTTCAAACAGTTGCTCGTCTTTCACATTTCCAGAACTTCCTTAATTACATGTCCTTCTCTGAGATGAACATAAAATGTACAAAGTTCTGTTCAGTTATACTGTATCTGAGATCTGTTTTTATGGCACAACATAATTTTATGGTTTGTGGTGTTTAATGTTCACTAACATTCAAACTTTGGTATCCTCAAATGAGAGGTAACGCGAGTGACGTAACGCGAGTGACGAGACATGGAAGATATTCGAGCAAGCTGTTACACATTGGAACAACTTAGTGGATTCCTAATTGCATTGTTATTTCAAGAGGTCTACAGGGTATTAACAGATCCACTAAATTGTCATCTGTGTGTAAAGGCTTGAGCTTAATTCAAGAATGAAGTTATGGCTAAAATTTCCATGTCCTTTTTGCTGTAACGTGAGTGACGAGTACGCAAACTGGAATTAAATAAAAGTCTTTAATGCAATTACAGCACTTTAAATTTGTATGAATACTTTAGGGCCCAAGTTGTCTTTATGCATTATGTGTGCATGTATACTTTCTTTGTTGGAGGCAGGTGGGGTATAATATAACCAATATGGTGAAAAAATGTAACGCGAGTGACGTGGAATTGACCATTGGCATGATCACTCTTGTTCAATGGGCAGGGACATGGTACAGCAGGAAGCACTCTCAGGTAGCATGTTGGCATGGTTGGTTGTAATCGGATTGTTATAAATACTTTATGTTGGCTGTCAATTCTGCAGTCAGTGGGGGATTTTGAGTTAGGAAAGGCTAGTAAGTAACATGCGCAGCCTGAATGTTGCTTACAACATGTAGGTTAATCATTACTGTGCGAGGAAGGGGTTTGGCCACCTTCCAGAAGTATACTTGGTACATGAGCGGTGCTGATCGGCATTTTCAGAACTCCCTAGACCTGGTCTAGTATTCCTGCTATTGGTGGGCAGCTCTATGTACAGTAGGTGGTGTAACAACAGTTAACAAGCTAGATGTTATTTTGTGGAAAATCTACAGATTCATTAATATCCACGGACCACATGTTTATATCAGGAATATAGTATTAGCCATATATTAAGGTAAGAATTGGCTTGAGGTGTTTATATATGCAACAGTGTGTTCGGGGCTGCAGGTAATTGCTGAATAAGACAAAACCTTAATTATCCCCCATAGAATCCAAAAATAGCTCCTTATTATAAGTGCTTGCAACCCATTTGACACTGTTTGAGCATCTCTCTATCTTTGATGTTATATCCAACTCACACTATCATGACCATCCAGCATGGCACATACATGTATCATGGCCAGTGGAACAGGGAGATATATAGAGATGTAGCTGAGATAGAAATGTACCCTATTTCTTCTGATTATTCAGACGGCAAAATTTAACTTCAGCAAAACAGAGAGAAATTCTTCTAGCATTCTACCAAATTACACTGACTAACTTTTCAGTTCTTGTGATAAATTTCCATGTCACAGTATTTACCGTCAGTTGACATAAAGATGGTTTTATTAGTCTAAAAATGCTGTTCGAAAAATTAGAAGAAATCAGTTAGTTGAGAGTATAGAAATGTAGCTGAGATATAGAAATGTACAAGAAATGTAAGTGAGCTATAGAAATGTAGCTGAGAAATAGAATATGTAGCTGAGATATAGAAATGTAGCTGAGAAATAGAAATGTAGCTGAGATATAGAACTGTAGCTGAGAAATAGAATATGTAGCTGAGATATAGAAATGTAGCTGAGAAATAGAAAAGTATCTGAGATAAAGAAATGAAGCAGAATACATAGAAATGTAGCTGAGATATAGAACTGTAGCTGAGTTGTAGAAATGCAGGCAGAAATGTGAGATTTAAATAGAACTTTGTGGTAATATCATGTTTTCTCATTAGCTATTAAGTACCAACTCACAGAGTATGTAGTTCACATGCTAAACTTGGTCATGCATGTACATGTCAGTATTAAACATATGTTGAGTGCTATATGCTATTAAATCATCCGATGCTTAGATTAATAATATAGTGGATTGATAGCTGACATTAATTAGAGATATCCGGTGGTCATGCAAATATATGTCCATGTACATGTATAAATAATCATATTTTTAATCAAGCTGATCAATATTGTTTATATGATGGATTTGTGATCAATCTGTAATATAATTCATGATATTGGTTTCATACTTTGTGGTTGTATGTTCAGCTGGTATGGTACATGATATATGAGATCACTCCGGATTGATTAGATTTGAATGTATTTTACCCAGACGTTGACACGTTCAACTTACTGCAGGGTACTGGTACCTGACCATTGTAACCTGATCAAATTGTCTTTATATTTATATCTAAGCCAACTTGTCCTACATAATTTAAGCAGTGTACCTTCAGAAGGGAGAACCCCATTATTTTCTACAGGCCTACCATATTCATACTATAATATATACATATCGGTGATACTAATTCATTTTCATCCTGATCTTGTTTAAAGCGTGGGAATACCAAAATACTGATTTAGAGAGCTGAAAACCTTTGAATCTCACCATAGTATAAAATCTATTAAAGTTTCTACCAAATGGTCTCCACACCCTACATGTATATTTTTTTATGCTAAATAGTTTTAAGATGTCCTATTTGACATTTAACATGTTTAATAGCAGTTACTGTTTTTGGGAATGGTCAAATTTTAAGAAAAACGAACTTGAAACCCTGTACTACTATGCTTGTTTGTAACTCCAAAAATGTCACAAAGCTATTAAAAACGTAATGCCTTTGTTGGCATCATGATAATCTTGTGATACCCAATTGTTGCGCAATGTACGTCAGAATAGGACGTCCGTTACAACCAACTAGTCAGTATTATATGACGTGATCATAATCAGACTCTGACGTCTAAGGTCAAAGGTTATGGCTTCAATAATTTTTTCACTAGATCTGTTTTTCTTTTGTTAAAAAATCCAATTTGATGACTGTTTTTGTAGAAAAAAAAATATCAACTTATTCTTCAAACCACTTAATGTTTTCATGCAAAATGAGCAGGGGGTATTTGGTAGAAACTGTGTCATGCTGGTTTTGATGTTGTGTACATTGAAAAGATAGAATTTATTGTTTTATAATGAACGTCCATGAATAACATCTCTCTCTCTCTCTGAATCATTTTATACGCCCGCCAAAAGGCGGACGTATTATGTGATGGCGGTTTCCGTCCGTCTGTCCGTTTGTCCGGTTCTCGTGTCCGGTCTATATCTGGGACAGTTTCCTATCTACAGTTCCAATTTTTGGTGAGTAGATACCCTACGGGGAGACGATGTGTCGCGTACCAAAATGAAGGTCGAGGTCAGAGGTCAAAGGTCACTGGCCTAAAAAAACGGAAATCACTGAAGTGTTCGTGTCCGGTCTATATCTGTGAACGTTTTCTATCCACAGTTGCAATTTTTTGTGAGTGGATACGCTAGGTGAAGACGATGTGTCGCGTACCAAAATTGAGGTCGAGGTCAAAGGTCACTGTTGCCTAAAATCAGGAAATCATTGATTGTTGACAGTTTTCTATCTACAGTTCTAATATTTGGTGAGTGGATGCCCTAGGGAGGGGGGAACGATGTGTTGCATACTAAATGTAGGTCAAGGTCAGAGGTCAAAGGTCAGTGTGACTGAAAACTCAGGAAATCATTAAAAATTTCTAATTTTTTGTAAGTGGTTTCAAATAGGGGGAAAGGAAGTGTCGCATACCAAAATGTAGGTCAAGGTCGAAGGTCAAAGGTCACTGTGACCCCAAAATCAGGAAATTTTTAAAAATAACATTTCTTTGTGTCCGTAGATATATTATTGGGACACGATGTGTCACATATCAAAATGTAGATCAAGGTCAACGGTCAAGGTCACTGTGACCCCAAAATCGTGAAATTGTTAAAAATCATGATTTTTTTAGCCCATTGAGAAATTACGGAGAGCCGTTTTGTTATGTACCAAAATTTAGATCCAGGTCAATAATCAAGATCACTGTGACCCCAGAATCTAGGTCAAAGGTCAGTGTGACCGAAAAATCAGGAAATCATTAAAAATTACAATTTGTTTGTGAGTGGATTCAATAGGGGGAAATGAAGTGTCGCATACCAAAAATTAGGCCACGGTTGAAGGTCAAAGGTCACTGTGACCCCAAAATCAGGAAATTATTAAAAATAACATTTTTTGGTGTCAGTAGATACATTAGGGAGACACGATGTGTTACATACCAAAAAATAGGTCAAGGTGAAAGGTCAAGGTCACTGTGACCCCAAAATAGTGAAATTGTTAAAAATCATGATTTTTTGTGTCCATTGAGAAATTACGGGGAGACGGTTTGTCATGTACCAAAACTTAGGTCAAGGTCAATAGTCAAGGTCACTGACTCCAGAATCAAGAAATCTTTGAAAATTACTTTTTTGTGTCAGTAGAGACATTAGGGGGACATGATGTGTCATGTACCAAAATGTAGGTCAAGGACGAATGTCGAGGTCACTGTGACCCCCAAAATCATGAAATTCATAAAAATCCAGATTTTTTTGTGTCCATTGATACATTGAGGGAAGACGATGTGTCGTGTATCAAAATGTAGGTCAAGGTCAAAGGTCAAGGTCACTGATCTCAAAATCAGGAAATCATTAAAAGTCACATTTTCATATGCCTGTCGAAGACGAGGTCATGTAATGCGATGTTGAGTTCTGTCCATTCATCCGTTAACATTTGTTGTCCATGTGATATCTCTAGTTTCAAGGTATGGATTGGTACCAAACTTTGAGTACCATATACCTTACTCGCATGGCAAAGAGGAGCCATACATCAATTTGTCAAAGGTCACAGTCAGCCAAAACTGAATCAAGTTTAGCTGACTATATGTGCTAGGTTGGAATATTCTCCCCTATAATATGTATATGGCATTTGTCCTGTGGAGTTGCCTGCCATGTTTGAAACAGCTACATTTAGTTAAACTTTTGTGAAATAAAAACCATACATTTACCAATTTAACGGGGAGAGGGGTCCTTTATGCCCTTCATACCTGTTCTAATATTAACTCAAAAACAAAGGTTTACTTCATCACTTCTTCCTTCGTGAAAAATTTTCTCGTCTGACAGAAATCCATTTGCAGGAAAACTATTTTCTTGTGTTTGACTATTGTCGATTTCCGTGTGGGATATCTGAGCTCTCGGCTCTTGCTCCAAGGTCAACTGGTTACCAAGAGCTAAGCTCATTTTAGTTTATCATTCAATATAAGATGTGATATATGTTACATTCTCAGAAGCACAAAATTGTAGACCTTTCTCTGGATTGCTAGCTACCAATTGGAATCAAGGCCATTAGTCAACCTTGAAATTTGGACCGATGTAATTCCAGATATACGGGCGTATATTGAAGCCCCTTGGGCTCTTGTTTAAGTGGCAATGACCTTGGTTTCCCTTTGTCCCCTGAAGATCTTGACAATGTACAATCAAGCTTGTCTGGTAAAATAATTAGATCGATTTTGCCAGTATCTAATCTTTGTTATGACACATACTTTACATGGCAGTGTGACAGGACCTACCAAGGGTAGGCATTAGGACTTCGACTCTGAACTGAACTCTCGGAAGAGAGCCTACTCTGTAGGAATATTTTCCTACGAAGTAGGCTCTCATTTGCAAATTGTCGGGTAATGAGTGAGTGAGTGATTGAGTGAGTCCATCCGAATCCTTTCGTCGGCAAAATAAGGAGAACTGTTGACATTAGAACCTTGATTTTTTGCATGAACATGCATTAGGGGACTGTTACCAGCAAGTTCTAAGCTGACCTACTTTTAATGAAAATTTTACCTACTTAAGTGACCTATAACATTACGCTTGGACCCCCAAGTCATCTTCCTCACCCTACTTCTTAGGTCCTGTGACGTAAGTCACACTACTCATGTGCTTGCTAATATTCCACAGTGTATGGTGATGTACAGTCAGGTATGCATAAATATGTCAGTCTTATTTGAATTTGAAGGATACATGTATTTTGTAACCTTTTTTTTTTAACTTTCAGATACATATGATCATGATATAAAAGGCCTCATAGTAAATAAAACCTCCTACCGGCTGTGATATTACAACCTTTTTACAAGGTAAGCTAAAGTTCAATGATAAGCATCATCCCCCTTTCTCATTATAATTGACATTAATCCTTTAATAGACAAAAGGTTTGCCTATAGATGCGCACTGACAGGTGCCTTAATTTGCGACAGCAAGTGTAAATTTGCGGTTCATATATTTCGTCTCTTGTCTATCTATGCCTTCAGCATATGAAATTTGTTTAGTCAGTGATAACTGGACTATTTTCAACCTGAAGTCACCAAAATTATCATCATTATAAGCGTTTAATGATCTTTATTTTTGTAATACGTAGTGGAAAAATGTTATGCACATTTACACCAGTTATCAATAGTTAAAAAGCTGTCCTATGCTGTAGGCATAAACCGGGAGTCCCGTATTAATGCACCTGTGTTGTGCCGGGGAAACCTTTTGTCCATTGGATTGATGACAATTATATCAGGAAAGGGGGATTGTATCTCAGTCCTAGTCATTTCATATCAACTCATTGACTGTCATTCAACATGTTCAAAAGATTCCATCTCGTCATTCTGCTTCTAAGTTCTAGGCCTGGTACATGTAGTAGCTCCATTTGATTGTCCTCAACTGACAAATTAATCATTTGGTGGATGGTGGAAGGTGGTGGGGTGATGAGTTTTCAAGCACATTGTAGGATGATGCTTGATTCCATCCTCCGTTGTCAATGTTAATGCAAAGCGGTCTCTGACAGTGAATCGACGAGTTCCGAGCAGATGTCTAAGCTGTAACATTGAAGGGGTTATATACAAAAGTGGAACTAGGAGTTCCATGATGATAAGATGAATTGTAAATGTCAACTTAATTTTGGAATCAGAGGAGGGACAACAGATGCCAGCTGTGACAGTTGGCTTGATTGCATCCTGTTGTCTCAGACTCCCAATGGCGAGATTGTCTTCCATGAAGTAATCGAAAGAATGGATTGTTTGTTTGATATTATGCTCTTGTCTCAGACTCTCGAGATCATGATTGTCAGCGTAAATAAAACACTAAGGAGGATGGGTTCCAAGCAAATGGCAGGAAAACTTCTTATATGTTCTTCTGTTGTCCCAGACTCTCAATGTCGTGATGTCAGCTTCAATCAAGAAATCAATAGGATGGGTTCCAAGCAGATAGCAGGGCAATCACTATTATCCTGTTGTCCCAGATTCTCAATGTCGTGAATGTCCGCTTCAATCAAGAAATTGGAATAATGGGTTCCAAGCAGATGACCGTGATGACAGGACCATTTGTTTGATATTATCTTGATGTCCCAGACTTGCAATGTTGTAAATGTTAATTTGATTCTGGAGTGGAAATAAATTTTGGGTTCCAAGTGAATGACCAGACAGTTTGCTTGATTCTATATCCTTGTGTCTCAGACTGTCAATATCAGCTTGTTCCAAGAAATCAGAAGATGGGTTCCAAGGACATCCTATCATCCTAGATGGTCGAATGCTGTGGAAGTTACCTTGGGTTGGTTCCAAGTAGATGGTGCTGCATACAATTTGTCTGATGTTACCTGGTCAATACTGTCAATACAATTGATCCTATGATGGAAACAAATGGATTGTCACCCAGACTAGATGGAAGAACGATTTGCTGGAGTCTGTTCTCTTGTCCTCGACTATCATTGTCAAATTGATGCAAGAAATCAACAAGGATGGCTTCCAAGCAGATCTATAGCAGAACAATTCTTGGTTCTTTATTGAGAACCTGGTGCCAATCAAGCTTGTATCAGTTAAATTTGTGTTCTGTGTATGTTGTTTCTTGTTGATGGTTGCAGAACTGAAACTGGAACTGCAAGAAAATGGTGTAATTATCAAGTGGAGTCTCTGCATGTAAATGCAGATTTTCAGTCTACCGAGGGCCAGAATTAAAATGGAGTTCTACCAAAAGGAATCCTATACCCAAAATTTTTTATTGTATTATTTTTTATTATTCATCTGAGGAATATAGGGTCTTTCTAATACTGTAATATAGTAAAATTTATGTGTAAATAAGGAAATTACATGTTTGTAATATTTTCACTGTTTGGCACATATGTCTCTACTCTCTTAAGCAATATTGTCAACAGGTACATGTATGTGATCATAAGTAATTTCAAAAAAAAAAAAAAAAAAGGATTTAAATATAAAAATGGACTTACCGACCCATGATTTGTAGCACAGTTAGGTTACCCTCCAGAAACCAACTTTTTAATTTTGGCCCTCAGGCCTGCATGTACTCTTAATATCTACATCTAATTCTACATAGATTTCTATATACAGATACTGATAAAAACCATGATAGTAATTTGTGTTGAACACGTTTTCTGACATGCTCTTAACATGGCTAATCTGTCTCTTTAATATCAGAAAAAGAGGTTCTGCAAAACCTGTATATGATATTTACATGTATACAATTGTTTTTGCTTCTCCAGTTTGTTTCAGTACTAACCTGATTATCTCACATTTTTGTTCTCTAGCCTATATGACTAATACAATTGCATTAACACTTTTGACGTCAATCCCATTCTTTTGCATACTGCTGAAGGGCATAATGTTTTATATGAACAGTTTTTGTGACACATTCAGAAGTTCTGTGATAAGGCAGTGAAAAATAGAACTTTTGTGATGGTAATCAACATCTAGAGCCCAGGTGTCATAATATGTATGGTAGGCCTAGTACTATATTTGCAAGATATCTTTGCCCTTCGCCCATGTGTGCTATTGAGTCTTCTAGGTATGATACATACATTTAATTTGACCTGTTAGTTTACTATAAAAATTTTATGCTTCAAATTATGATGGTTCGAACGTCATGCTGTACCATCTTCTTTTCATCAAGCCAATTTCTATGTTCCCGATTCAAACCTGCCTTCATATATCCGCCTTGATATATAAATTTTACCTATGAATGAGAGACGAACCAATCAGAATCTACTTGCCAATTGTGTGTTGGGTGACATCATCTTCATGTAGCTCAAGTAACGATGTCATTCCTCCTAATATGGTGGTTGTGTTCGTCCAATCAGTAATGCTCTTCTATGACACATTTCAAAATTCAAATGATTTTCGAGGTCAATGACGTCTCGTGTCTGTTTAGAAGTTCTTTGAACATTGACGGGAGCCTCATATATCAAGGGAAGTTCAGAGTTGGCGTTCGGAGAAGTTGGCTTAGTGTAATGGAGATGCTGTTCTAACTCATGCAATACACATGTAAATCATTTTATCTAGCCAATTTCTACGTTCTCACTTCAAACCTGCCTTGATTTATCTGACCACCTTCAGCGTTCAAAATCCAAGGTATAAATTTCAACGTCGAACGAGAAACGAACCAATCAGAACCTACATGCCAATTTTGTTTAGAGTGACATCATCCTCAAGCAGCAGCGTCATTCCTCCTAATTTGGTGCTTGTGTTGGCCCAATATATAGGTCAGCCAATCAATAACGCTCTTCTATGACACATTTCGAAATGCAAATGGTTTTGAGGTCAATGACGTCTCGTGTCTATTTAAATACCTGTACATTCTTTGAACATTGAAGGGGCCAGATATATCAACGGAAGTTTGAAGTGGGAACGTAGAAATTGACTTATAATTGATAAAATGAAGATGATGTAAATTTCCAGTTAGGAATTTTGTGTGTGCTCAATTTAGGGCTGGGGCCGATTTCATGAAACCTCACTTGACTTGACTTTTTCAAGGGCGATTTTCGCACTTGACCAAGTGCACTTCAAAAAATTCTCAAGTTGTGTTTCACCAAACGTTTTTGGCCGCACTTGGTCAAGTGATGTTTGAAGTGACCTTTTTGGAACTCTTTTGTGCGATTTGGTAATAAATAGTATCCCAGCAGAATCAAGTGCATGCTCAAAATACTTGATGCGCCGAAGCCGATCGGTAGAATTTGAGGTGTCAAATAAATATGTCTGTGCCATGTTTGGCCCTATGAGATGAAGAACAATGCCCCTACGTGTATTATGATGCATGGGCAGAGTAAAAAACTCATTTTTTGACAACATCTGCCGTCGTATTGGTCATTTCAAGTATGTTTTTATTTCAAGTGCGGTTTTCAAGGGGGGTCACACCACACTTGAACTCAAGTGCGATTTCAGGTTCAAGTGAACTTTCATGAAAAGCAAAAACTCAAGTCAAGGGAGATTTTCAAGTGCACTTGAACTTTCAAGTGTGAAGATTGTCTCAAGTGGGGTTTCATGAAATCGACCCCTGGATTCTTTAGCACTGCAGTCTAAAAACAAGGCACATGTACATTAATAACTTTAAAGAAGCTACATTGTATATCTTAATTTTCAGATTTATTGAATATTAATCTCTTGATGTTAAACTTATGACTGGCTCATGCAATCAGAGCTGATGTAAAAATATCTATTTTGCAAATGTCCCGCCTCCTGGACCGGAGCTCCTTTCTTTAGGGTAATGTTTTCAATGATCTCCAGTTCTGCATGGGAATCCTAAATTCTTCTCTTCATGTTCATCTTTTAAGTCTTGTCATATTACACGTTTGCATGTGCCACATTTTTTTTTCACTTATACAATGTCATTGTTAATGATGATACATCATGATACATATGCTGATAATCTTTGCTGGAGGTAGCAAGATTTTAGTCACATGACATGAACAGCTCTCACTGCTGTAGGGTGTTTATGGCATATTTACCGACACATGATCGTGGCTAGCGCTGCTGTACACGGTAGTCCATGAATGATTGCTTTTAAAGATGAACTTATTCAGGCGTTAAATTTATGAATGACATCTAGTTCTGTAAAGTAACCCAAATGTACATGACCTGTTCAAATAGCCTATTTTATGTTTTATTGCTCACTTTTGGTATAACCATGGTAGTCATTTGCTTTCAGTCATCCATTGGGGCTTGGGTGGGGGAGGGGGTGCATAACTGGAAAGTGCTAACTTTTTATTCTTAGCATATGTCATGTACATATATCCAACATCGTACATGGTTTTGTGCATACTTCTATTTTTTCATGCAAATCCAACTGAAAAGCCATACACATGCATGTATGGTTATTTCAGGTGTATAATCTAATTAAAGAAAGGTGTATAATATACCTCTATCATCAATATTACAGGTTAATCACACATACAGAACTCTGTTCCTGTGTGACTATATGGGGTCATAATATATGAAAAAGACAGGTTCTTCCAGATAATAGTCCTATCTTAATCGTCAGCTTGCACTCGAGGAATGACACAATATATAATGAACACTTTATACTCGTAGTCGTAAACATTCATGCGGAAAATATCCCAAGGGGGGAGTGGCAAGTTGATTGATGGGGTCCTGTCAGCTGCTGGGGAAATTTGTTACCTGGTTAGCGAGCTCATTTACAGTCACAGGTCATATTGTACATTCACACCACTTATTGGGCGACTACCGTGTGGTCCAGGCTCTACCCCTCTGTCCTCTTCATTCCTGTCTGACGGAGAAAATCAGACAAACATAGCCTCTTTAGAAGAGCATCGAGTAGAAAATGCCCAGTAAATCTGTCATTAAGTGGGACTCGAATGGAGTAAAAATGTACACAGTGGAAGTTTTTGCACAGGTAGGTCCTATTCTAAAGAATTTGTTTACTCTGTTACATGGCTATTACCAGTCATGCTACATAAACATCCATGTCCATGACTGACCATGCATGCCATGTTAATTGCTTCATACTGAAGGAGCTGTATAAGTTAACCATTTGACTTGCGTAACCAACTTCCTCTCTCTTATCTACTCCCATATTAGGCTCATTAAACTTAATTATAATTTGTTTATCGATCATCACCGCCTGCTGCTGATTTTCTTGCCGCCCCGAAAAAAAAAAAATTCCTGAAATTTTCAAGCCAAGTTTCTTTCAAGCAACATGCACCTATGTTTGCCAAAGCATGGATTTTCCAATTAGAATTCAGATCCGTGATGTATCGATCAGTTGACCATTGACGATAATCACCATCCTGTTTGTCCCGCACCCGCTTACCTTCATCAGTTTGCCAGCATTGATGAATATCCATGCTAGATCATGCCGTTTGTAGTTCTACAAATCTAACGGCGTTCCCGTCATTTCTGCATGTGAACAATGAACAATCAAATGAGTAACTTTTGACAATGACTCTCTGTTCACATATTTTATAACTGATTACTGGTTGAATTCGGATTTGCGGACATGAAGCCTTGTTGAACTGGAAATATAGTTTTATGACCAATCTAGTCTGTGTGTTAGAGGAAAATGGCAGCAATTCTCATTGGCTCTTTCAATGTATTATAATATAGTGTCGCTGGCCTACCGGTAAGTTCTCTGCTTCGAAATGGATCTTTCTGTAACATGTCGAAAAATGGATATCGGAAATGCGTCATATCAGGCTTCTCACCTGGATATGACGCATTTCAACTAAACTGCTCAGATTTAACCGCCTGTAGATTCAACTGTCTGGTTGGCTATATTATTGCATATCGCTCCAATTTATATTGAGTTACTTTGCTAAATATTAAGCAAGTTTGAGCATGACAGCAGACACGACCATACTCTTTTTGCGTAATAATGGTATTTGGCAAGGTCTCCTTTGCTGGAAAGGTTATACATGTACAAGATTGGAAAATGAACTGGAAACCAGTTGTACAGTTTGCATATTGTAATAATGATACATATTGTAATGACTACTTCCTGAACCACTTTTCTTTGAAATTTTGTTTGGAAAATTTGTTGTTTGCTCAAGTAATCATGGTCACGGTGATCATGTGGGAAAATCGTACAGTTTGCATATATTATAATAACGATAGTATCATACATCAATCAGCTCATTTTAAAGAACACATTTCCTTTTAATACAATGTCCCCAACTACATGTAATACAGTAATAAAAATAACATCTGCCCGCCCGCCCGACCCGCTTTCCAGACACGCTGATTGATGATAAACGAACTATTAAGTTTGATGACCCTTATTCCTATTAAATTGATAAGTTTGCCATGACAACATTAAGTTAGTCATATTCAAATAAAATTCTGCAAAGTTGTTTGATAATGATATACTTTCAATATACCATAGATCAGATTATAAAGCGAAATGGATTTTTATTTCTATTTAAAATGTAGTAATTAGGACATGTGCCCAAAGTGTCCGTCTCCGTGGATCAAATTTTGAATTTGAATTCCATCTAGGGCTCCTGTCAATGATTTATAGTCATTGACCTACTTCCTGATCCACTTTCCTTTGAAATGTTGTTTTGAAAATTTGTTGTTTGCTCAAGTAGTCATGGTCATGATGATCATGTGGGAAAATGCTCCTAATATCATTTAAGTACTTCCTGTTCCACATCCTGAAGACTTTATTTCCTCCTGAATTTATCAAAAAATATATGAGAACTACATACATGTAAACAGGATATTTCTCGTAAGTTTTCAGCTTAGTTTCATGTGATTGTTCTCATGCTAGAACAATTATTATTGACAAATTGGACACCTATGCCTGCGTCCCTGCAATGTGAGTATGTACTAGTGTATAGATCTATAGTCCTGAGTAGGATGGTTGTCCAATTATTTGCCATTGTAAATCTACCTTGCTCGGTTGTCCATGCAACAATTGCACCAAGAATACGAGGGTGTCTGAATGAACAATTCTGTAAAAACATCAGACAATAGATGCATTGTCCAGAGGATACATTTAAGCAATCTCAGTAAACCGTGATGGTATGTTCACGGGGATACCGCGATGGTATGCTCACGGGGATACCGCGATGGTATGCTCACGGGGATACATCGATGTTTACTCAGATTGACATAAGCTTTAGGTTGCTGTTGCCAAAATTCTAACTTCAGCACAGATGTGCACTGGCCTGCTTCATGTACATGTCTGTTTTCACCTCCCTGTGTGTGTTTTTGCCTCCCTGTGTCTGTTTTCTTGTCCGGAACTATTTTCGGCATATTTAGTAGAATGCCCGCTATAATTCTCCAGCTTGGACACAATTAAGGTAGCCTTGGCCAGTATATTGCAGATGCATGCATATGTAACTTGATAGACTGCAGTGTATTTGGCTCCTTCTATTGTCAATACTTTAAAATGTATGTACCACATATGGGGGAGGGGGGAAGGGGCATTGTTCTCTTGTTTTTACCCCTTGAACAAATTTGGCCTTGAGGTATTATCATCATGTATGTCGGTCCGTTCGTCTTCATTTTCTTATTGCCACTATATCTTAAGGACTATACCCAGGAGCACCAAACTTACATCACACATGCATGCAGTCATAGAGCAAAAACCCATATTTCCCCAGGTAATCATGAATTGATTGTTACCACCATATCTCAAGTATCATCATCCATAGGAGTATCAAACTCACTTGACAAATTCCATGTGGTCTTTAGATCAGAAGCCTATCAAACATATGTAAGATATGCCTATATTTTCTGGGTCACTGGGTCAAATTTGTCCATTCATCACTGGCTGCTTATTACAATCAGATTTAAGGTAGGATTAAGGCCTATTCTTTCCGAGCGTAAACTCGACACATATCTAGTCATGAACTCAACAACATTTTGGGGGTATTGTTCTCGTATATATGTACATCTGTTCATCTGTCTCTGTTTTGTCATCACCATCATATCTGAAGAATGGTGCCTAGGCACACCAAACTTACACCACACATACATGGGGTCATGAAACAGAAGTCTATTGAAACAGAGTCAGATTGACCCTTTAATGTTTTCAGGTCATCGTCAAACTTTCTCACCATTTAATTATCTGAAGAATGACTTTGCTTGGGAACACCAAACTTGTATATCACATAAATGTGCATGGTCATAGAACAAAGTGAGATTGACCTATTACCTGTTGGCATCAAATGCTTATGTATTCATCAAACAGGAACAAAGCTGAGTGGTTCTCAGTGCTTTTGCATGTTTCATTTGGCTTTCCATGTAATTCGCCACATTTAATTTGGTCAAGTTAGGTGGCTACTTTTTTTTGGTAGCCTACCACTCAAATGTTGCCGAAAAGATAATGAAACCCCTGACTTGAGTGCATATAAAATATAATCAAATGGTGAGGGGGGGGGGGAGGTGGTGGAATGGGGTATTACATAGAATCTATATGGAAAATCATGACTAATTTAGCCATGATACCTGTCGTCTAATCCTCTTTAGAGGCATACGCATATAGTGCACAATGGAGTGATGGAGTGCACTTAGAACCACATGGCCTTCCGTGCAGTGTGATATATTTTGTTGAATTTCGGGGGAACCATGCAAACTTTCATTCTATCTCACGTGTAGACAAGATCAGGTATTCTTATTGTCTGTCGTCAACCCCAGGATTCGGTCTTTTTAACGCCGAGAACTGTCATACTACCACAAGTAGTGTACGTGTCATCGAAGGGTAACTTGCAAAATGGCGACTGGGCACGAAAACTGGGTGATTGATAACGACGGCCCTACAATGGATTCGCCCACTGTGAAACAATTTGACGACGTCCGTCCCACACGAATCCGTAGTAAACCAAAATTTGACGACTTTCTCATTGGCAAAGATTATGATACGTGCCTTGACAAAGGAAAGCGAGCCATAGGCCTGGATACAATCCCAAGCTTGGAAATTCCAAAGTCACACATCCAATCTGATGGGAAGGTTAATAATGTGACGTTCACAACTTTGCCCAATCGCATTCCCTACTGGAAAGAAGCAGTCTGTCTAAAGTTTCCTGACAGGGTGAGCAAGTTGAAAAATGATTCGGTTTTCAAAGTGACCTATTCTAGTGAGCCCCATACAGCTACGAAAGTAACAATAAACTTCTACAAAACTGGTAATGTTGTCATACAAGGTGTCAATAAGTGCACAGAGTTTGTGGATGTATACTTTGATGATCTACGCAAAACCGTGAATGAGCTGGCGAAGAATGAGCTCCTACACATTGCTATGCGTACCGATCCGGTTCTGTTATCTGATCCTCATGATCACACCAATCTCAAACACATCAGTGACACTGCTCTCTTGACACCAAAGCGGGCCAGCAGTACACGTATCCCTACCCAACCCTCTGAAACAAAATCTGGTACAAACTCGAATTCAAGTCCAAATGGAATCAGTC
This sequence comes from Hanleya hanleyi, assembly GCA_036873755.1. Taxonomy (NCBI): domain Eukaryota; kingdom Metazoa; phylum Mollusca; class Polyplacophora; order Lepidopleurida; family Hanleyidae; genus Hanleya; species Hanleya hanleyi. Next base: position 37,286 of record JAVTVY010026747.1, on the reverse strand, counting down.
CGAAACAACGGGCTGTTATACTTCAGAAGGCAGAATCACATTCGGCAACACTAGATACTAAGCTAACTCAAATTGACACTGTTGTACAAACGTTAGCAAGATCAGTTGACCAACTTAGTAACTTACTCACTACAGACTTTAATAGTATTCAAAACTGTGAGTCACCTGGAACCAAAAAACTCAAAGAAAAGGTATCCAGCATCCAGGAAACCATCAATGGGAAAACAAAACACCTGAGTCAGCAGTTGGACTCTCTCCACGTAAAACTAAACACCCAGGACACAAAACTGGAAGCTTTTGGGAATGATATAAAGGCGAGAACTGAGGAATCCACAGCCCACATCATCAAATCCCTCCCATCTGCAGAAATCTTCCAAAAAATCATTGAGTCTATAAAAACACAGCTCTCCACTGAACTAGCTGAAATTGAAAGTAGGCTCGTAAGTGAGATACAGGATGTGAGACAAACGTTGCTAGACAGCACAAAGCAACATCATCAGCAAGAAGATAAAACTTGTGCAAGACAAGTGGAACATACATCTCTCCAGAAACCTGTAACAACGGATCGAGACCAGTCAACGGTGGTTACACAAAAGCATTTACTGGCTACTGAGCCCAGCTGTCCCCCTGATGAAAAATACCCCGATCCTGGAAGTAAAGAGCCTAATACACAAGAAGCTCACAGGAGTGTCGTCAGCACAAATCGTCTTGATTCTTCCAGCACGATGTCGTCGGGAACACCTACATGTATGACACCGACACCTTTACCTAGTAGTACTGACGATGCTGATCTTCGCACAGCTGGGAATGACAAGCCCATTGTTGGTCCTGAGAACCACAATTCTGTGTTTGATGTGCTAATTCTTACAGATTCGTCTTTCAGTAGATTGAACCCGCGAAAGTTCGCCAGGAACAAACGTATCAGAAAACAAGTAGTCCGTGGTGGATTACTGGAAATGGCAGATTTTCTGAAAGTGAGTGACAATATTCATGCATCCCAGGTGGTAATCCATACGGGCACTAATGATTTGAGTCGTGTCGGTGAGAAGGCGTTCGAGAAAAACGCTACACAAATGCTCAACACTGTAAAACAAAAGTTTCCAGCCAGCTCAGTGTTCCTGTCTGGTATTCTGCCCCGATTGGACAGTTGCGGTGCCCATGTGAACAGGGCAAATGTAATCCTACACAAGCTGTCCTTATCCTGCGGTGTTACCTTCACCGACAACAATGTGGTAACAAAATGTGGTTCGCAGATACAGGAATCATTATACTATGACAAAGTTCATCTTAATGATCGGAATGGAGTCCCAAGACTCGTCCTTCATTTACGACATGTGCTGGGTATTAGTCATACAGATATTGAACCCCTCCAACCCAATGAGTCCATTGGTGGTCTCATAAGTCATACAACTGAACAGCCACAGAAGTTCACTCAAGACAACCCGATCATTGTAGGTGGAAAGGCCGGCCACGATAGCGGGGTAGCCTCCCCTGAGCCACAGATAACCTCCCCTGAGTTGATTCGTCCCTCGGTACCTACTGTAGGTCCGCCAGCATGGCCTTGGCAGCAACAATCTAATCCATGGGCGATGATGAATTCACCATACTACTGGCCCAGTTACAACAGTGGGAATGTACTAGCCTCTACCACTCCAATGTCACCGATACCCCAGATGTATGGTTTCCCCCCCTTATTTTCACCGATAGTCATATAATAATTATATGCTTCCGTTTTCTCAGAGACTCAAGTTGGGTCTATGGAACATCCAAGGTTTCAGTAAAGACAAGTTTGCTGACCCTTTGTTTATACGTTTATCGTGTTCTGTTGATATTCTGTGTTTCGTTGAAACCTGGTTAGATAGTTGTGAGTCAGACTCGGACAGCTTTCAAGTAAATGGTTTTGATAGACTGGTTCCCAGTTGTCGAACTAAGCACAAACGTGCTTGGCGTAATTCAGGGGGACTGTGTATTTATGTGAAATCCTCTATAGCAACAGGTGTGGGTAAAATAGGAGCGCCCTCCAAACATCCTGACATTATGTGGATTAAACTGTGTAAATCCTTTTTCAATCTTCCCAAGGATCTGTTCATTGGGGTCGTATACATATCCCCTAAACGTAATCAGGGTAATATTAGTGATACCGATACAATGTTTAATTTAATTGGCACTGATGTCTCATTCTTTGGTAAGTCTGGCGACGTGTTGATCTGTGGGGATCTGAACGCTTATACAAACACTGCTCCTGATTATATACTGTCCGACGACGTAAAACATTCCCCTATCTTTGATGAAAATTATGTATCCGACATTCCACTTCTCAGAAATAACATGGATACGAAATATGCTGACTATAGTGGCAAACTGTTACTGGAACTGTGTAGGCAGTCTCAAATGAGACTGCTTAATGGTCGGACGCTTGGTGATACAGTTGGAAAATATACTTCTGTGCAGTATGGTGGATGTAGTGTTGTGGACTACATGTTAGCCCATGCAGATCTTTTACCACAAATCCTTAAATTTCAGGTTGGAGATTTTACCTTTCTCTCTGACCACTGTATGTTGACCTGTCACATAAATATTATGATACATCCTTCGTCCACGGAGAGCCCTAGACTACATCCCTTACCGAAAAGATATTTTTGGAACTCTGATGGAAAAGAAAAATTTCAGACTGAATTAAATTCAAACGAATCTGTAAAGGCCTTTGAACGATACTCAAAATCCACATATATTGGTTGTGACGAAATGGTGAATGAGTTCCTTCAGATCTTGCATCCTATATGTGATAAAGCGTTATGTTATAAGTCTTGTTCTATTGCATCGAAAAAACATAAAAAGAGCAGGCGCAAGCCTTGGTTTGAGCAGTCATGCAAAGATATGAGACGTACTCTAGTCAGACTAAAAACTGAAGTCAACAAAAACCCATCAGATGGTGAAATACGTCATAAATTTTATTCCCATAAATCAAAATATAGGCGTCTATTAGCTAGTTGCAGAAGAAAATACAAACAAGACATAATTCATCAACTGGAGTCACTAAACGGTACAGATCCCAGACAGTTCTGGGACCTACTTAAGAAACTTAAGGATGATCCTGATCCCAACAAAACAATGAATCACAAAGACTTTATAGAACATTTTGCAAATTTATCCTCCCCGAATCACACTGAAGACAATGACTTTCAAAGCAAAATTAAAACAGATAAGTCTACATTAGAAACAAATCTTCAGACTTCTGAACTTTTTGACAGTGCAATCACATTTTCAGAAATTGAACAAGCTGTAAAAACTCTAAAAAATGGAAAGAGTTCAGCTGAAGATGGAACTATAAATGAAATGTTCAAGTACGGTATCTCAGTACTTGGCATCCCTCTACTAAAATTGTTTAATGCAATATTTTCGACTGGAAATTTTCCATCGGCTTGGAATAATGGACTCATTGTGCCCTTGCATAAAAAGGGGGACCAGTCTGATCCTTACAATTACAGGGGTATTACCTTAACTAGCTGCTTAGGTAAGTTATTCAATAAAATCTTATTAAACAGATTACAGGCTTTCTGTGACAGTACTAATATTCTTCATAAAAGTCAAATCGGATTTACAGCAAACTGTCGGACAACTGACCATATTCTTACCCTCCGAAACATTGTAGAACAAGAAAAATCGAAAAAAAATAAAGTATATACTGCATTTATAGATCTGAGTAAAGCCTTCGATACTGTGTGGAGAGAAGGCCTCCTGTATAAATTACTTCAAATAGGCATAGGCGGCAAACTGTATTCCATATTGAAGAGCATGTACTCTGAAACTACTGCAGCTGTTAAATTTCCTGATGGTTTGTCTCCACCATTCTCTTCAACTCAAGGAGTTAAACAGGGTGATGTTCTTAGTCCTTTGCTATTTAACATATTTCTCAATGATCTGATAAGTGAAATTCATAGTGATCCATTAGGAGCGATCTCCGCTGGTTCCACTGTAGTTAACATACTCTGTTATGCAGATGATATTGTCCTCTTGTCGTCCACATCAGAAGGGTTACAATCTAAACTAAATATTTTACAGGATTTCTGTCAAAATTGGGGACTGCAAATCAATATTGACAAATCTAAGGTCATGATTTTTAATTCTAATTTCCGTACCAAGCAAAAGTTATACTATATTAAAGGAGACCTTATTGAGGTGGTAAAACAATACACGTATCTAGGGATTATACTTAAAAATAATGGCAACTTCTCACTTGCAATCGAAAACTTGCGTAATAAGGGACTCAAAGCATATTTCAAACTCAAACAACTTTTGAATTGTAGTACTGACTGCAAACTGTTTGAGAAAATGTTCGATGCAGTAATTAAGCCGATTATCCTCTATGGTTGTGAAGTTTGGGGAACCTTAAACACCTTTCGCGACACAGATGGCTTCGAATATTTACATTTAAAATTTATTAAAGAGCTGCTGGGTGTTCACTCTAAAAGTGTTAATAACGCATGTCGAGTGGAACTTGGCAGATTACCCCTAAAATTTGACATTCTGAAACGCCTCTTACAATTCTGGATACATATCTTGGATAATCCGGGCTCTTTGGTGTTCGAAGTGTACACTAATACATCGAGCAGTAGTGGCTGGGCTGCCTATACGTATGCTTTTAGACTCGTGTGGACTTGGATACATGTATATTAACCAGTCCCATATTACGAAATGTGATATAGAAATCATAATTCGTAGACTTAAGGATATTGCAATGCAGGATATACTATCTGCTATCCACTCGTCTGATAAACTTACAGTTCTGGCTTTAATGACTTCTTCGTTTAACCGTGCCAGTTATGTGGATCTTGTCGTTTCCAAGGAATTAAGAAGTGTTCTCTGCCGCTACAGAATTAGTGCACATAAATTAGAAATAGAAATTGGCCGATACAAGAATATAACTAGAACTGAGCGCTTGTGTACACGTTGTTCATGTGAATCTATCGAGGATGAATACCATGTCTTATTTGAATGTCAAAGCTATAAGGATATACGAGTGCCATTCATCAATACAATACAGAAAATGTTTCCATACTTCTCAAAGTTACAGAAAACCGAAAAGATTAAATTGGTACTTGGGAGTATCTCCAAATCTATTTTGACCCTCACTGCCAAATACCTGATACTATGTGAGAACTTGCGGAAGACTGAAACTTATTAGTTCCTTGGAAATATGTGTATAGGCCTATCTATACTTCAGCTAGTCCAACTGGTAACTGCTATACGTATATACGGTATTACATACTTCAACCTGTTTGTTAAATATTATTGTTTCACACTGACAGTTGTATTTTCGTCCTTTTGTGCCAAATGACCATATAACCAGCCATGTGACTGTGTTTTAGTGTCAATAAAGTTATCTTATCTTATCTTATAGGGGGTACGGAAATGTTCCCCCTTGGAAAAGTTCCCCCAGGAAATATTCCCCCCCCTCGAATCCCCAAACATCTGTGATGATGTACTATCATGTGTACAATTGATCTCTGTCTCTTTCTTGTGCCCAAAGCAAGTGCTTTATGTGCAATTAGATTTAATACACGAATTCACAGACAGGTTGATATATGGTTAATTAACTGCCTGTGCATTCATTTATAGGGCAATCATACCCTATGGTGAACACATTATCAGGATTATGACAGATAGACATTTCTCTATTTATATCTACACACTGTAATTGTTCAAGAACATGGCTGAACAGAGTTACAATCATATCTTATATTGTATAAAATTATCATCACTGGCCATTCATGCCTTCTGTTTGTACTACAGACCGAGACAAATAATGGTATTGTCTCGGTTAAATTTCATGAATGGTCGACAATGAAATTCTGAGATGAAATTTATGACAACTGTTCTTTGTTGTTCAGCGCTGGTCTAGCGAGATGTGTTAATGTTAATCACGCTAGCACAGTTCCTGTACGTCTTGTATAGAGAAAATTTATGGTTTTCTCTCTTGCTGTGAGCTCGTTTTGACCTACACAATTGGATGTCTGTATTTTTTGTTGGAACGACATAATTTGATAAATTTATGTTAACATCAGATGACATGTTCAATGGCTGTTTGACATACACACACTAATATCTTTTTTTGCCATGTTCATAGTGGAACAAGTTGAAAAACTTCTAATTCTCTAATAGATACATCCTACAAATTCAGCCTGTGTTTTTCTTCATGAGATGTGCTACATAGGTGAATAACTGAACCATGTTGATGATCTGGATGGTTCAACCAGTTATTTCCTGATTCAGGGGATAGGATCCGCATCTATTTTAAGTGTCCGGATTTTCTCAGCAGCAATTACATGTAGTTCTCAGGTGCAATATAAGACTGTCAAACTGTGCAAGACAAACTGGGTCACTCAGGTGTAGGACATACTCTGTGACTATCATGTTTTAGTGAATTGGTGACTATCAGATGTAGGATAAACTCAGTGACTTAATCTGGCTGTCAAGTGTAGCGCATGACCTACTCTCTATTTAGTTTACTGAGTTACTCCGAGATTTTTTCGGAGACTATCAAATGTACCACATCCTCAGACTCAGTGACTATGAAGTGTGTAAGACATACTCATTGACCTACTATCAAGTGTAGGACATACATTTTACTCAGTCAGTCCTCCCAGTTGTCCTACTTTTCCTACTTTCTAAGAAATTGTCCTTCTTTGTCCTACTTCTCCAACTTTTTGAACATTTGTCATACTTTTTTTATCAACATCAACTGTTAAATATACAGTTATGTAGAGTATGGCTACAGTAGACAAAAGGTATGAAAGGGTGTGGCACCCCTTGCCTCTGGAGCTATTAGTAGGGCACATTTTCGATTGGATGAAATAGTTTGATATTTATAGGTTATCTATTCAAAATTCCAAAACTCTCTAGTCCATTCACATTCTGGAAAGTTGACACAATGTGAATTTCTGCCTTAATGTGAGACAGTGTGTGTCTTCCCTTACTGCTTTTAGGTGTAGTTTAGCTGTAGATTAGATGTAGTTGAGGAGTATCCAAATATGTAAACTAATTTAGGTGCACCTCATACACCTCAACTACACCTAAAGTACACCTAATCTACACCTAAGTTTAGGTGTACACCCGAGGTCTGTAAGAGTAATGCAGTAACCATATTTACATGTATTGTTTTTTATACCTACCAAGAGATCAAGGAATAAACAAGGATGCCTCGAGAGACTAAATTTAGCCCAGACTGGCTTAAGCTGAAAGACAATAATGATCATGTGATAGGCCATTGGTGTTCACAGAGGACAGAACACACTGCGCGGTGCAATATGTGCCAGAAAACCATCGACGCATAACTGTCCTACTTTTTTGGGGCAAATGTCCTACTTTTTTGGAGAGGCCTGCTGGGAGGCCTGCTCAGTGAACAATGATGAATATCAAGGATAAAACATACTCACTGACATAAATCAGTGGCTATATCAAGTGTAGGATATACTGAGTGGCTCAGTAACATGTAAGACATACTCAAATACTTACTCAGAGATTATTACATGTAAGACATAACCAGTGACTTACTGGACCTAGTCAGTGACTCTCAAATGTATAATGACATCAGTGACTTTTCATTGAAGTAGTGACAGTCAAATGTAGGATATATTCAGTGACTTCTTGGTGCCTATTACACCGTCATTTACTTAATATGTGATGATCAAGTGTAGGAGATATATTCAGTGATTTACTGTAGTGACTCAGTGACTATCATGTATGACAAACTCAGTGACTGACTCAAAGAAGGACCGACTCGGTGATTATCAAGTGTTAAGAGATACTCAGTGATTACCAAATGCTTGACCCGCTCAGTGGCTTACTCAGTAAAACATGTGGGACTATAACTTGGTGACTTCAAGGTTCTACCAAATGGTCCCCACCACCCATACTTTTGTATGCTAAATTGTTTTAAAATGTTATATTTGACAATTAATGGGAGTTTATACTGTTTTTCGGAACAGTCAAAGTTTAAAAAAAAAAAAAAAAAACCTGAAACACTTCATTACCTGTTGGGAAATGATGAAGGATGTGTGACCTGTTGACCCATAACATCGGAGTCTGATTACGATCGTTCGTGGCAGGCAATCATAGCAACATTTCTAGGCAACTTTTCCATTGTAATATGTCAGCAGTGTCACGAAACTAAAACATAATGCCTTTGTTAATGTCATCATGATGTCGTCATACCCAATTGTTGTGAAATGTACGTCAAAATAGGATGACACAACCATCAAGTCGATATTATATGATGTGATGGTAATCAGACTCTGATGTCTTGAGTCCGAGATTACGGCTTCAATACTTTTTTCATTACATATGTTTTAGCATGTTAAGAAATTCAATTTGACGTCATTTTTAATAGAAAAAATATTGACTTGTTCATTACATGGCTTCCTGTATTCCTTCCTTCCTGTTTTCATGCAAAGTGTGCAGGGGTATTTCATAGAACCTTAAGCAGTGACTATCAAATATAGGCCATACTCAGTGACTATCGAGTATAGAACTTACTCAATAACTTGATCTGTGACTGACATATTGACATGACAGATTCATTGATGATCACATGTACAATGTACATTCATACAATTTCAAGAAGGTCACGTAAATAATTATGTGATTTTGCAATGAAAATATTTCTTTTCAGCGTGATATCAGTCATTACATTCTTGTAAAAACAACACAATATGTTGGACATTTTATTTGTTACCTTTTTTGTTTATGTATATCATATAAACCTACATTAATGAGATGGCATGAATTAACTAATTAACAGGTTAACTAATGTAGCCCACATGTACTTTAGGGGAATAATGATGTTATGTCATGCATATATTCAGGTTATTATTTTATGTGTGTTATACACATGGTATGATACTTGTATCCATGGGTGAAAAGATTTATTTCTATAGCCTCAGGCCTCGTCATTTATTTTAAATTTTGATCATTTTCATGTCGAGAAATTTTAAATTTATTTTATGATTGATGCAGCAAAACTTCATTGTGCTGTATCGAATTTATATTTATCCAGAATGGCATGTGTGCATGCATGTATTCAAGGGCACTGTCCCCCATACCATGCATGCCCTGGGAGAGAATTTTTTTAATTTTTATTTTGTGCGCACCATTACCCTCAGTGGGGCTCCGTGTCCTTAAAGAATGAATTACACTGTTCATAAACAGCCTTGGCAGTTTGCCAAAATTGTGTTGAGAGGGTGGCTGAAGGCTGTAATTCAGGAATTAAAAAAACAAACACTTTCATACACCTGATGAACATAAACACTCAGCTGTTAGGTACTGGTACAGGTGAGGAGAAAGCAACATTGGCTTTTGCTGTCGATCTTGATAATTTTGTTTTTCTAATAACTCCATGTAAGTTGATTAGAAATTGTTTCATCTTTTAATACTTGACAGAGATCTTGAAAGTCATTTGCCGCAGACAATTGTCAAATGATCCTAAATCGTTTCGTTTTGCCTCAGACAATAGTCAGATGATCCTGTATCGTTTAATTTTGCTTCAGACAATTGCCAGATGATCCTCAATCGTTTAGTTTCATTTGCAGAAGGAAAGTTCTGAAAAGAAGAAATTTTTTGTGAAACTGATACTTTACATATCAACTTACATGCATTTATGTGGATATTTCATTTCCTATTTTGCCAGGTTGATTTACCAAAGGAACCCAAAACAGTGATTAAGAAAATCAAACCAAAGTCGTCCAAGATGTCTTACGGGCTTTTCACACAGATTGCTGAAATCACGGACCATTTGTTCTTAAGCAGTGCTGCTGCCATCACCCCAGAGCGGGTCCGCGAGATGGGCATCACATACATTATCAACTGTACTGTAGATATACCTAACCTCAATATCCCCAGTGTAGAGTGTATACAAATCCACATTGAGGACTCCCCTCACGCACAACTCAGTGTTTATTTTGACCGAGTTGCGGAAAAGGTAAGGCAGGTGGCAGGGAGCGGGGGAAAGACGCTGATACACTGTGTAGCTGGTGTGAGTCGATCTGCCAGCCTCTGTATGGTCTATCTCATGGTACATTACGGCATGACTCTGGAGAAAGCTTACAATCATGTGAAAGCTCGTAGAACCGTTATTCAGCCCAATGTCGGCTTCTGGCGACAACTAATCCAGTTTGAGCGGCGCCTATATGGGCGTCCCTCGGTCAAACTGGTTTCGTCCGGTGTGGGGGCAATGTCCGAGGTGTACAAAGATCACCACGACACGTATAGCAATCACCATGATACGCACAAGAATCACCATGATACGTACAAGAATCATGACGACAGACACAGGAATGTAAGCCGGTACCCCACCTACACCTCCCCCTACACCTCCCCCTATTCCAGCTCTGGCGTCTATAGTAGTACTACTAATAGGTACAGAACCTACTAGGGGACTTTTCCCATGATGCATCATGGTAGTTACAACAAAATGTGCTATGATGGATGATACTATGATAATGAAGATGGTCCCAGAGGCGGATATATACCTTCTGTTTCCCACTGAGCTATGTTTTGCCATAGCTCTCGAACACCGGTTGTGAAGAGTCCTTTAAGAATTCTTCTTTTTTCGTATAAGCAGGGTCTGGAAATTCCAACAATGTCAGTCAGAATACCAGATATGTCAGATTTGCCATTAATGAATCTAAAATGACTTTAAAGAATTCATACATGTACAAATGTACATATAGCACAATTTGGTCAGTCCATGTACATGTACCTGACATATCTTTTGCGTTCCAACCTCCCCATCCACAACAATATTAATATCCCACGTTTTTACCCAATCTTATTCATGTTACTGCATATGTTAGGGTAGCAAAATTATGGAGAACTACAACCAACACCAATCTCAAGTGAGCAAAACTGTTTTAAGACGAACAGCTGTAGAAATCTGTCCAATATGGTACATGTGGAAGTTTGATAGTTGTGATCTAAGATGAAAATATTTCATCACTCCAAAATTAATATTAATCTAATCTTATTCTGAACTGTTCTCAAATATTAATATTAGTCTGTATTTTTTAGCAATTAAGCTTGGAATATCTGTTTATTGGTAGCTGCCGTGCCCATGCCAATGAATAATTGGATAAAAGAAAATGGTAATAATATACCAGCGCTTGTAATTAGTTGTCCAGAAAAAAATATACCCTCATCAAAGTCAATTATTACATGTGCTAGCTGTGGTAATTACAGATTTAATGTCATCACTAGTCATGCTAGTAGTGTTATAATGACTGTCGTTCTACCTTTGTTTTGCCGTGGAATGTATTTGAGGTTAATATATATCATCCAGGTGTGATCGTCTTAGCAGATAGTGGGTAATACGCAGTGACCTCACCTATTATAGTGATAACTTTAGTAAAAAAAGAAGACTTTTAATATATAAGTATATATATTTATATATATTTTGGGATATTTCTGATATTATATATTAACTAGGACTACATTTATGTGCATGCCATGTGCAGACAGTCGTGTATTCTGTCGGATTTTTATCTTCGGGTGTTTGTGTCAGTTTGACCCCCCATGCCCATGTATCGTATTGTTTTACACTTTTACCACCACCTACTTCTTTTCATGCTGAAAATATTCGAGATGACAAGTTAGCTTCAAGACCTTTAATTTTCCTTCAACTTATATGATTTTAGATCAAACATACTTTTTAGGCCAAGGCAGCATTTTTCAGTTCAACAGTTTTTTCTTGTTCTAGAGGGTTAAGTTTTGTCCAAGACGAGCTTTGTTTTTCATCGACACCTACTGTCAGTCCAAGATGCGAAATACATGTATCATTCAAGATCACAAAATTTCATCCCAGACTGCATGTGACCAGCCAGGCATGCCAAGACTGCATGTGACCATTCAAGACTGCACATGTGTGATCACATGAAGTGTTGATGTTCCTTCCACAATCAGCAATGTGTTGACGAGATAAAAGTATGCATTTGGGGGGAGTACATGTACGCTCTTTGAGATGGGGATACATCTTGTAAATTGGCTAACTTATCATAAATATGATGTCATTCAATGTGGTCACATATAGACTTGAATGGTCATGTGCAGTCTTGGATGGTCACGTGTAGTCCTGGCTGGTCACCTTCAGTCCTGGCTGGTCACCTTCAGTCCTGGCTGGTCACATGTAGTCTTGGTTGGTCACGTGTGGTCCTGGCTTGACACTTGTAGTCCTAGCTGGCTGGTCACGTGTAGCCGTGGCTGGTCACATGTTGTCTTGGATGGTCACTTGTAGACTGTAGTCCTGGCTGTTCATGTGTAGTCCTGGGTGGTCATGCGTAGTCGTGGCAGGTCACGTGTAGTCGTGGCTGGTCACGTGTAGTCTTGGTTGGTCACATGCTGTCTTGTATGGTCACATGTAGACTGTAGTCCTGGCTGGTCACGTGTAGTCTTGGATGGTCATGTGTAGTCTTGGCTGGTCACGGGTGGCTGATCACATGTAGTCCTGGCTGGTCAGGTGTAATCGTGGCTGGTCATGTTTAGTCCTAGCTGTTTATGTGTAGTCTTGGATGGTCACATGTAGTACTGGCTGGTCATGTGTAGTCTTGGTTGGTCACATGACGTCTTGGCTGGTCACGTGCAGACCTGAGTAGTCATATGTAGTCCTGGCTGGTCATGTGTAGTCCTGGCTGGTCATGTGTAGACCTGACTGGTCACATGGAGTCTTGGGAGAAATTTTGGCATTTAGAATGATAGTTTGTGCCTTGATCTAAATGTTTTTCTTGTTAGTTAGTATTGATAGTTAAAAGGTTTTTTTTTTTATCTTGGAGATAAATTATTGGTCTTGAATTTCTTCCACTTTGACATTCAAATACTCACCCTGATAGTATTACAGAAACCTATAGGTTGTGGAGTGTGAAAAATCCATACCCGATGTCTCTTGGCGAACTTGTCGATTTCGCATACATGTAGCTTTGTTTTCATATGAAACCTGGTGGACTTGGGCATTGTATCAGGTAACTATTTTCAGCAATTTTGGAATAAATAAAATGTTTGAATAAAGAGAAATTTGAAAGAAAGCCGAATAATATATGCCATGTTGAATTGTGTTATTGTACGAACTTGTTGTGACAGAAAGTATTGTTAACCCTTTTATACATTGTGGGCTTGTTGATTGTGTTTCAGTTCTCAGTGAACTGTTCTCATCTCCTATACTGTTTTTGGAACTAAACTCCAGACTTTCAGTGTTATCACTAATTGCTAGGGTCTTTGTGATGAGACATCCTGGCAAATCTTTTGCATTCTTTTTGCATTGTGTTGTGAAATAAATGCTATGAAAATTACCGTTCATATAATCAAAAGAAGCACCCTGGAGCCGCTTTCTGAACATATTTTGATGGGTCACTTTTGTTTTGTTGAAATAATGGTATATTTGATGGGCGAGTTTTTCAAAACTGATAGTGGTGTTGGACAGTGCTGTCTCCTAAGTCCAACTCTATTTATAATTTGCAACATACTAAGAAATTATGTCAATTCTACTTTAATTACAATCTTGGTGAATATGTAACTCAGAAGATTGATATCATGGTGTAGTATCTTGAACTGGCTTTGAATTCAGTCAAAATATAGATACATGTAATCATGATGAGTCTCTTGAGTTCCATAATTTGCAAATCCTGAAACTCATCTCAGGTAAAAATAGATCGTGCTAAATTTTATACTCAATATGATTGGCTCACTCGTACAAAACCTGAAGGTCATCTTACAAAACCTGAAGGTCATCTTCCCCTTGCTTATATCGCTTTCAAAATGCACCCAATGCAGCATATTCTTTTACATGAATATGAAAGTTTTGTGGAATTTGATGTGCTAAATGGCTCATGTTGCTTTGGCTCAAGTATATGAAACTTTCCGAGGAACTACTGGTTAGTCTTTCAAATTGATATTGGTTAGCTTAGGGCATTCTTCCTGTGATGTAGGGCAATCTGTGTTTGTTTTCCTTCTCAAGACAAGACAAAATATTAACAGTTTAGCTGCGGTATCAATGGAACCAATTGTTGTTTCTGACCATGTGTTGGGAAGTTCTTAGTACATCTTTCATCTCAATTTTTCATTTGTATATGGTTTGAATTATCAAGGTGTGAATAAATATTTGTTGAAAAGTATACATTCATGTGTTTTCTTGTATTAGACATAGTGTCAAGCCAATTGAATGGTCCCAAATGTATGATAGCATTGGAATTCAGGAAGTGGGAGTACAAAATATTGTTACAATAATCGATTCAGTTATAACCTGGAATGAAGTGACAATGTGAGCATCCATTTTCTTTCGTTTTTATTATACGCTCGCCAAAAAGACAGACGTATTATGTGATGGCGGTTTCCGTCTGTCCGTCCGTCCCTCGTGTCGACGTCCGGTTATATCTGGGACAGTTTTCTATCTACAGTTCCAATTTTTGGTGAGTGGATACCCTACGGGCAGACGATGTGTCACATACCAAAATGAAGGTTGAGGTCAGAGGTCAAAGGTCACTGGTTGAAAAAGAAGGAAATCACTGAAGTGTTCGTGTCCGGATTATATCTGTGAACGCTCTCTATCCACAGTTGTAATTTTTTTGTGAGTGGATACACTAGGTGGAGACGATGTGTCGCATACCAAAATTCAGGTCGAGGTCAGAGGTCACTGTTGCCTAAAATCTGAAAATCATTGATCATTGACAGTTTTTCTATCTACTGTTCTAATTTTTGGTGAGTGGATGCCCTAGGGGGGAATGATATGTTGCATACAGAATGTAGGTCGAGGTCAAAGGTAAGTGTGACCGAAAAATCAGGAAATCATTAAAAATTTCAAATTTTTTGTGAGTGGATTCAAATGAAGTGAGGGGGAAATGAAGTGTCGCATACCAAACATTAGGTCAAAGGTCGCTGTGACCCCAAAATCAGGAAATTATTAAAAATCATGTGTGTCCGTAGATACATTAGGGGGACATGATGCGTCACATACCAAAATGTAGGTCAAAGGTCAAGGTCACTGACCCCAAAATCATGAAATTGTGAAAAATCATGATTTTTTTGTGTCCATTGAGAAATTACGGAGAGACTGTTTGTCATTTACCAAAATTTAGGTCAAGGTCACTGTGATCCCCAAAATCATGAAATTAATAAAAATCATGATTTTTTGTGTCCATTGAGAAATTACGGAGAGACGGTTTGTCACGTACCAAAATGTAGGTCAAGGCCGAAGGTCAAGGTCACTGTGACCCCCAAAATCATGAAATGGATAAAAATCATGATTTTTTGTGTCCATTGATACATTGAGGGAAGACGATGTGTCGTGTACCAAAATTTAGGTTAAGTTAAAGGTCAAGGTCACTGTGACCTCAAAATCAAGAAATCATCAAAAGTCACATTTCCATATGCCTGTCGAAGAGGAGGTCGTGTAAAGCGATGTTGTGTTCTGTCCATTAATACTTTAACATTTGTTGTCCATGCGATATCTCTAGTTTCAAGGTATGGATTGGTACCAATCTTTGAGTATACCTTACTCGCAAAGAGAAGCCATATTCATTTTGAGATCAATATGTCAAAGGTCAAGATCACAGTCACCCAAAACTGAATCAAGTTTAATAGCTGATTATATGTGTTAAGTTGGAATATTCAGAGTTGTTTCCCCTACATGTATATGGCATTTGTCCTGTGGAGTTGTCTCCCATATTTTATACATGTTAGAAACAGCTACATTTAGTTAAACTCTTGTGAAATAAAACGCATACATTTACTAATTTAACGAGGAGAGGAGTCCTTTATGTACTTTATACCTGTTTATTAACCCCAGAACAAAGGTTTATTTCATCACTTTCTTCACATTTTTCTTCCTTCATGAAAAATTCTCTCATCTGAAAGGAATCCATTTGCAGGAAAACTACTATTTTCTTGTGTTTGAATATTGTGGATTTCAGTGTGGAATATGTGAGCTCTCGGTTCTTGTTTCAAGGTCAACTAGTTACCAAGAGTTAAGACCATTTTAGTTTATCATTCAATAAAAGATGTGATATATATATGTTACATTCTCAGAAGCACAAAATTGTAGACCTTTCTCTGGATTGCTAGCTACCATCCAATTGGAATCAAGGCTATTAAACAACCTTGAAATTCGGACCAATGTAATTACCAATATACGGGCGTATATTGAAGCCCCTTGGGCTCTTGTTCATTAGGCTGTTCTCGATGTACATGCAGCTGAATTTGGGAGAAAACGATTTTCCGGTAGCTCTTTAAAAGGAAAATGAGGATATGAATTATAGGTCATATTTAGAATGATCACATCATATAAACTGGACAAAAAAATTGTCGACAAGAAGTATTGTAATAATCGTAATCTATAAAATATTTAGAGAAGGGATCTGAAGTTTGAAATGTCGAAATATCTGGAGGGATAAAAGTTGATAACTTTCATAAGTGATATCCAAGTTGAGATTATCTCATTTCTTAACCATGCTTTATTTGTCACCAGTAGTAGCGTTAATGCAAATTGACTCAACTTTCACCCGGATGTAGAGGTCATTTGTGGAGGTCACGTGGAGGTCGGAGAGGTCAAGTGCAGTATAGTTCCGGCAGAATCACCAAAAAGCTACCTCCAACACAGGAGAGTTCCAATTGTTGCAGGGAATGTATTCATCCGCGGTGATGCGGTTTTGGCGGTGATGCGGTCGCGGAAAAAAGCTTCCGCGGAGAAAAAGTAGTCCCTAGATAAAATGGTCCGATTGGGTCGAGTGAGGTATCAAAGTGAAGCTTATGTGAAGGGGCATCTAATGGGCTGGGTGTGGGGTTGAACTATCGGCATTCTGCGCATGCGCGGTGGCCCAAGGGTATGGAAATAGACGTTTTGGAGCTAGGGGAGTCCCTAATGGACCAATGGGGTCGAGTAAGGTATCAAAGTGAAGCATTCGTGAAGGGGCATCTGATGGGCTGGGTGTGGGGTTGAAATATCGGCATTCTGCGCATGCGCGGTGGCCCAAAGGTATGAAAATAGACGTGTTGGGATGTAGGGGAGTCCCTAATGGGTCGATGGAGTCGTATGAGATATCCATGTGAAGCATTCGTGAAGGGGCATCTGATGGGCTGGGTGTGGGGTTGAAATATCGGCATTCTGCGCATGCGCGGTGGCCAAAGGGTATGAAAATAGACGTGTTGGGAGCTAGGGGAGCCCCTAATGGGCCGATGGAGTTGTATGAGGTATCCATGTGAAGCCTAGGTGAAGGGGCATCCAGTCATGGGTGGGTGCATGTAAAATTTTTCCTGAAAAAAACAAAAACGGAACACGGACTTTATCGAAAAATCCGGGAAAATACCTATATGGGGTATGGGGGGTATATAGGTCGCCGGGCTTAACGGGGCTTGCCTATCAATAGAGTTATCTCCCCCTAGTTCCAGGGTGGGTGTATGTAAAATTTTTCCTGAAAAAATACGAAACACGGACTTTATTCTAAATTACGTGAAAATGCCTATATGGGGTATGGGGGTATAGGACCATCCTGGGAAACCTACTTCTCGACATTTGCGGTATAGGTTGTGGGGTCTCGTTTTCTTAGTCTCGTCAAGACAAACATGATAGGAAGTGTCCGGAGCGAATCGGTGAAATTTTTGAAAAAGTACGATATAGCTCCATATAGTCCCATACTGGGGTATAGGACCAATGTTTGTCCCCCTGGGAAACCTACTTCTAGACATTTGCGGTATAGGTTGTGGGGTCTCGTTTTCTTAGTCTCGTCAAGACAAACATGATAGGAAGTGTCCCGGAGCGAAATCGGTGAAATTTTTGAAAAAGTACGATATAGCCCCATATAGTCCCATACTGGGGTATAGGATCAATGTTTGTCCCCCTGGGAAACCTACTTCTATACATTTGCGGTATCGTTGTTTGGATTTGTTTTTCACGTCTCGTCATTTAGAACACGATAGGAAGTGTCCCGGAGCAAAACGGTGAAATTTTTGAAAAAAGTCACCGAGGCCTGGGTAGGCCCATAGGCCTACACTGCATGCTATGGGTGTATAGGTCCATACGGGGTGGACATGTTGGAGTCTAGGTGAGTCCCTAATGGTCCAATGGGGTCGAGTGAGGTCTTATTTTGAAGCTCTCGTGGAGGAGCACTTGACTACACTAATGGATCGTCCGTGTTCAATAGTCTGCGCATGCGCAGCCTGGCCCGTATTATAGTAAGTAGGCATTTTGGGGGTATGTGGGTGTGTGTTTGGGTTAGAGATGGGCTATTCACGGTTCGAATGGGTCGTGTGAGGTATCCATGTGAAGCCTATGTGAGGGAGCCTCTGATGGCGTGGGTGTGGGGTTGAGATATCGTCATTCTGCGCATGCTCAGCCTGGCCGTAGTATGGAAATAGACGTTTTTGGGGTCTAGCCGAGCCCCTCATGGGCCTATTGGGTCGAGTGAGGTATCCATGTGAAGGCTAGATGTGGGGGCTAGACTAATTATATATTCTGTATTATACAATCGGATAGCGGTTGTCGTGAATAACAACCAGTTCAGCAATGTTTATATAGTTTATTATCCCCAATGTTACATCATACCCAGGCTGGGGGAGCCGCCCTGGGTATGTTTAGTATGTCCACGGCAAAACAAATTGAAATATCAAACACCATGTTTTATTATTTAACGCACCGTCACATTAGGTACAAGTGTTTACTGAGCTCAAGTCAACGATCAGCATGTAGACATAGAGAGTATGTGCGGCATCTTATGGTATTCATCAGTGCGCGGGTGACGCATTCAACCGATGGCGGTGGTCGGTCAGCTTGGTAAGGAAAAACGTGACATTGGTTACCCTCTCTACCACCCATTGTATGTTGGGGCGTTGACGATGTGCCCATCTCAAGGGTTCCACGGTGTCCAGTATCTCCAGCATCGTCTCTAGTGACCTCCGGTTAATGATGGTGAACGGCTGGTCAGACACATAGATATTATTGTCTTTTTGTGACGTAAGATGTACCCGAAAGCGACATTCAATTTGAAGGCCGTAGTTTGATCTTTGAAGATGGCTTCCACGTAGCTGCGTAGACGGGTGCGTTTGGTCAGTGGAAAATTGTAAATATCTTGAATAGGGCCATGAGGGTGGAAACAGTGCCGTGTCATGGACCAATGGCGCCGATCGATGTCACTCACTGGATGGTTGTCCTGTAAGATATCGCCCAGAAAATGTTCGATGTTGTCAGGCGTATGACTCGAAACCGTAACGCTGGGGTCCGGCTGGATATCCAGGCTCTTCTGAACTGTGGGTATAGGCGGGCTCTCCTTCATCGCATCACCAGTGGCGTTCGTCTCCCCGGGCTTATCTTCACTGGGTCTGACCTTCCGCGGCTCCTCTTCAGTAGGAAGTTGTCGCTCATGCCATGGTACCGGGGCATGAATCAAACGCTGATGCCGTCTTAACTGACTGCGTCGTTTGAAGCGTTGGCCACAATCCTCGCATGGACGCTTGGGTGGCCCATGAATTGAACGCTCGTGGCGCAGTAACTGATCCTCCCGATTAAATGACCCTGCGCAGGTTATACAAGTATACCGTGTATCGTTGTGGGTGGAGGCCTCGTGGCGTCGAAAATTATCTAGACGAGTAAACTGCTTCTGACAAGTTGTGCAAGTGAACATCTTGGTGGAATCGCCCAGAAAATGTTCGATGTTGTCAGGCGTATGACTCTGTACCGGGGCATGAATCAACCGTTGGTGTCGCAGCAACTGACTGCGTCGTTTGAAGAGTTGACCACAATCCTCGCATGGACGCTTGGGTGGCCCATGAATTGAACGTTCGTGGCGCAGTAAAGCATCTTCCCGATTAAATGACCGTGCGCAGGTTATACAAGTATACAGTCCATCGTTGTGGGTGGAGGCCTCGTGGCGTCGTAAATTATCTAAACGAGTAAACTGCTTCTGGCAAGTTGTGCAAGTGAACATCTTGGTGGTTGACAGAGTGTCTGATGAAACGGCAAGGCCGCTTCCCTTTTATAGCACGCTAGCTGGTGATCTATTTTTAGCACACTCTATCCCCAAGTCGAGGATCGAGACTGGTGTACTGGTGTACCACTGAGCGGCATTGCGCGCGCGCATGAAGACCCTCATACATACCCCAATGCAGGCGCAGACGTGAAGTGCCCAATGGCGGATAATGGCGGATACACCGCCATTGTGGGAAAATGGCGGATAATGGCGGATACACCGCCATTGTGGGAAAATGGCGAATACGTTGACCGGAAAGACCCGAAGGTGAACGCCATTGTGGAAAACCCCCACAGACAGGTCAGTACATGCATTCCTATGATGTTCACGCATAATAAAAGGATTGATCTGTAATCTATGTTGTTGTTGTTCTCTTTTTTGGACTAACCCATCAGAATAGTACGTATCACGGACTACACCCGACGTCTAGGCGCGCATGTGTGACTTGGTCTATAAAACACGTCCCTCTGGATCCCACACCTTCATTTCTACGGTTGCAGAGCCATGACGGACATCCAGCCCTATGCGACTCGCATTTTACAGCATGCCACCGTGGTGAATTCACTCACGGGTTACCGAGCAGTGGTCCGGTCCATGTTTGCAGATGGCGACGACAACGAGGGGCGACGCCAGATCCTGAACGAGTTCACAGAAGCGGTCCTCGACAGAGTGCACTCGATGGAGAGGTGTGCCATCACTCACCACTACTGGACTATGACAGCCATCCTTGATGCTCGGGCTATGGACCACGAGCGCTCACGCCGGAACCAGCGACGGCTGGTTGGCCTCACAATAGTCTGTGCCCTATTGACCCTGGCGCTGTGGTATTGACAGTGGGACTATAAATACGAGGGTCAGACAGAGTGTGCGTCATTCAACGATCGTCATTGGATCAAGCATGTCACCCGTCCTACGAGCCATCCTGCCCCTTACACCCCGGGTGGGGTTACACGTCTATGAAGATAAAGTCACCCTCGTGGAAGACCGTGGAGATGTTTGCTGGTCGCCCGCTGAGACCGTATCGAATACGGTTACGCTACATCGTGACGGCTGGACCAAATTTAAACGGGTGTTGAGCGGCGAGCTCGATGGACACGTCATCCACATAGACAATGCCATCTACGTATACCGTGGACCCTTCTTCCCACGCCTGGGCCGCTACCAAGACCCTACGCGAAGCTTCACCCTAGACCCCGATCTGTGGACAGCCTTCGAGAAAGTGGTGCCTATCGTGGACCAGCTGTTTACACCGGACGAGCGGTCATCAGACGAGTTGGAGTGGGCTCGTGCCCTGAGAGAAGCGGCGGCAGAACCCAATGAACAACTGTCTAGCCATGAACCCGACGACGATGCCATTGATTACCCGGCTAGACTCAGTCAGCCCAGTGACATCACCACCTGATCCTTTGATCTCACGGGGTTCTCCCTATAAATACGAGAGACAGTCAAATCTGGTACCATTCACGTACTGACCATGACGGAGCATATAATACTGGCGTATCTCAGCTTGACCCCCGAGGTTTTCCTGCACGTGTATGCGGATAAGGTCGATATCATGGAGGAGGTGGGAGACATCTGTGATGCGGACCCTACACAACCGTGCCCGGCTCACATTCGTTTGTCCCGAGAGGGCTGGACCAAATTCAAACGGGTGTTGTCTGGTGAACTGGACGGCGACCTCATCCACTTGTGTCACGATGTGTACATCCGACGCGGCCCTTTCTTTGCTCAATTGGCTCGGCTAGATGGGGGTACAGTGCATTTTACCCTTCACCCTGATCTATGGTCTGCATTGGAAGATGCCGTGGTAGATGTGGATCAAGTGCTTATCAAGCGGTCATCAGACGAGTTGGACTGGTCATTTACCATGGACACTGTGGAAGCCAACGAAGAAAATCAGAAAGAAACACCGGCCCAAGATATACCCGTTATAAATAAACGATAGAGCCAGGGTCCATCATCATTTTGTCACCATGAAGCGCTGGGAGAAGGTGTTGGATAACTTATACTACAGTCCCGACAGTCCGGCGGCCTATAGTGCATTGTCGGCTCTCTATCGAGCGGCCAAACCCCAGGGGATACAACGTGCCCAAGTCCGAGCTTGGTTAATAAAACAAGACACCTATACCTTACATCGAGCTGCCCGTCGCCATTTTCTACGGAACCGGGTCATCGTGGGAGGAATAGATGCCCAGTGGCAAGCGAATTTGGACGATATGAGCGCCTTTGCCAAACACAACGATGGGAATCGGTATATCTTGACGTGCATCGATATCCTATCCAAGTATGCGTGGGTGGTGCCCATCCGGACGAAAACGGGGGCGAATCTCATAGCGGCGTTCAAAGACATCTTCAAGACCGGGCGCAAACCTTTGTATTTGCAAACCGACGAAGGCACGGAATTCCTCAACAGACCGTTCCAACAGTTTCTGAAAGCCCAGAAGGTGTTTTTCTTCCATACGTACAACGAGACCAAGGCTTCCGTGGTGGAAAGGTTCAACAGGACATTCAAAGGTCGCATGTATAAATATTTCACCTATAAGAATACAAGACGGTACATCGATGTTCTCCCGAAACTTGTGAGCGGTTACAATCGAGCCTATCACCGGAGTATAGAGAGAGCCCCCATTACCGTGACCCAACGCAATGAAGCCCAAGTCCGGCGTGTCTTGTGCCCCAGGCCATCGCAGCGAACGACGAAGGCGGTGTACAAGGTCGGGGACCCTGTACGGATCAGTAAAGTCAAGGGCAAGTTCGAGAAAAGTTACTTGCCCAACTGGAGCGATGAGCACTTCCTGATTAAACGGCGCCTACCCCGACAGCAGCGAGTCTATGAACTGGAAGATCTTCAAGGGGAACCGTTGCTAAGGACGTTTTACGAGACGGAATTACAGCCTGTCGTAAAAACACAGCAAGACTACTACACGGTGGAGCAGATTTTGAAAACGGAACGTCGACGTGGCAAACTGTTTCATTTCGTCAAATGGCAAGGCTGGCCCAGCTCCTTCAATTCCTGGGTCGCTGCCAACCAGGTGAAACGACTATAAAGCCAGACACCACTGCCGTCATCCTTCATTCCACGTGCGACCACAGTGCCATGGACAAACAGCAGCTGCCTCTGAACACAGCGTCTCCCAAAACGCGCAAAGCGCAAGTAGGCTTTGTGGTGATAGTGCTAACCCTGCTGAGTGTGTTGTACGGAGGTGTGTTTTACGACGTAGCCTATGTCAGCACGTTACTTAACCAATTGAGAACACCAGCCACCAGTGAAACCGGTCTACAGGTAGCACCAGTCAACCCCGTATCGAGCCCAGTCACCACCACCACACCCCGTGTACAAGCCACGTCGAGCTCCACACCGAACTCCACACCTACACCAAGTACATCCACTACGTCTGAAAACCCACCGGATTTCATCCCTTACAGTGAACCGACAACGACCACCGACGTTGTACCCACCTCCATCATCATCCCTGACAGTGAACAGACAACGACGACCGACGTTGTACCCACCACTCCAGGTCACTCGTACCAAATTTACAAGAGCGAGTTACCACGACAGCGGATACACCTTCAACCATGGACCCCCGTTGGCAGCATCCCTTCACTTGCGTCATCGCAGGACCGACGGGTTCCGGCAAAACGCACTTCGTCCGGAAGCTCCTTCAACACGCCGACAGCATGATCACCCCACCTATTGCCCGAGTCGTGTGGTGTTACGGATAATGGCAGGCAGCGTATACAGCAATGCCCCACATCACGTTCGTGGAAGGCCTACCCAACCTGGCCGATTTGGAACCCGACACCTTGGTGGTTCTGGATGATCTCATGGCGGAGACGGACAGTCGGGTCACCCAACTCTTTACCAAAGGCAGCCACCATCGACGGCTCAGCATCATCTACATTGTGCAGAATCTGTTCAGTAAAAACAAAGAACATCGGAACATCAGCTTAAATGCCCACTACCTGGTGGTCTTCAAAAACCCGAGAGATACCACTCAACTGCTGCGCCTGGCGAGATGTACCCTGGCCGCGCACCGTTTGCGTTGGAAGCCTTCAAAGATGCCACAACCCCTCAGCACGGGTATATGCTCTTCGACCTCAAGCAAGCCACCCCCGAGCACCTTCGACTACGGACCGGCATCTTTCCCGGAGAGGCCCACCACGTGTACATGCAAAAATAATGTAAACATACCCACAGTGGCTCCCCCAGCTGGGATGTGTGTGTTTGATGATGGGGATAATGAAAAGAATGAATACCACAGCAGGGTTGACTTTGTCTCCGTTCTCTGAAGTAGATAAAAAGGACAGAGTTGCGTGTTCTGGCATTAGTTGTACATGATGTCTGCGCGAGTACGGAAGCACGCCCCGACGCTCCGTGTATTGAAGACGGCCCCACCCGAGTTGGTCCGAACCATTGTACGCGGTGCGGACCCTGACCTTGTACGCTGTCTGTGCGAGATCGGGTACAACCTGTTAAAGGCAACGTACCACTGACTCCGGCTCAGAAGACCAAGTTGGCCAAGCATAAGACAGGTCTCCGAACCTTAGTCCAGAAGCGGGTCCCTCAAACACAAAAGAAAAACGTGTTACAGAAAGGCGGCTTTCTAGGCGCCATCTTAGCTCCGTTGGCCGCTTCCGTGTTGGTTCCAGTATTGGGTGGACTCTTCGGCCGACAATGAACCACACGAAAAACATGGTGCTCGTCGAACCACGATTGCTTCAAAACCTCCAATCGCCCTACCCTGTCCCACCTACAGTGAAGACCATAAACACCCTCGATGGAGAGATGCAACAGATCTTACAGAGACCGGGGTTAAGCGACAGTGAGAAAGTACAACGGTACAATGAGACGCTTCAACGGTACATGACGTTCATGGACCAATACAAAACCCTCTCTATCCCACCACCACCACCACCACCACCACGTGAAACACCGCCGACCTCAGCACCCCTCCAACAGCCGCCATTACCAGGGGTAGCACCCACAGCCCCACAGTGGGTGGAAGACGAAGTGCTGAAGAGTGTACCTGCATCGTTCAAGAAACAAGCTGGCCTGGTATTACAACGGATGAAACAGAATCTTAACATGACTTGGAATGATAAAGGCGAACTCCTGGTACAGAATCAGGTGGTCCCGGGGACCCACATGACGGATTTAGTGAATGACCTGATGCGTCAACGCAGGTCGCACACCGATCCTCGAGGATGGGAGGTCTTCGCTCAAGGCTTGAAAGACATGCATGTACCACAGGAATTGGTGGGGAACCCCCACCGCTGGGCCTTTATGCAGAGAACCCAGCAATCGCCGAGTGGCCCACTACCTTCTTGGGAAGCCGACTGGGAACCGGAGTCACACCCCAAAATTCCACCACCACAACGGGCACCTTCTTTTCAGACCTTTAAAAAACCACCCTCGATCAGGACACCCCACATCTCCAGAGCCGTGACACGTAGCAAGTCAACGCGGCGAACACGACGCCGGACACAACCACCCAAGGCCTGGAACACCTATTAAAACCAACAGCAGCAGCAGGACAGCTCAGTCGCCATGTTTTACCTCACCCTACCCAGTAACAGTTCGCTGGATGTGTATCTTGACAACACCGTGGCCAAGTACGTCACCCAGTTACCGCAACCGTTGCATTTATCTGGACGCTGGGAATGTGGCCTCGTGGATATCCAATACCCTTACTCGTGGTACAACGTGCGAGCCAATGAAGTGTGGTACGAGGTGACCTACCAAGGCAAAAACACCCGACTCACCCTGCCCGAAGGCCATTACGATACCCCCAAGGAGTTCATGGGTGGGCTGTCAAGACTGTTGCATTATAAGGCTCTACGGGAGGTCACGAATAGTTCAAAACCCATCAAATCCTTTCCCTTCAAGAATCACGTGGACTTCGATTACAACGCACACAACGACAAAGCACAGCTTATCGTCACCGCCAAGGCGAGTGAGTCCTATCCTACAGCAAATGCTGGGTTTCGATCTAAAGACGTTCGCTGGTCCCACCGCCCACCAAGGCGAGATCCCGATGGATATGAAATCCGGTATGTACGGACTCTACGTCTACTCGGACGTGGTGGACAACCACATCGTGGGCGATATCAACACACCTCTGTTACGGGTGGTCCCCATTAAAAAGACGTATGGAGATCAAATCACCCACAGTTTCACCCACATGCTCTACTTGCCCGTACGACAAACCGACATCAACACGATCACGGTGGATATAAGAGATGACACGGGACGACCGGTGGCATTCGAACGCGGGAAAGTGGTGCTGACACTTCAGTTTCGACAAGCACGTGCTCCCCACTTTGCATAATGAAAGTACCTTACGAGTGCGATGCACGCAGCTATATGGACTATTATGCCCAACATGACGGGGGTGGCATTCCGGTCTTTAGCGATGCACGCATGCAACGAGGACATGGGCTTGTGGAGCATACTCGGCAGCATCGTCAAAACGTTCCTGCCCTTGGTGACGCGTGGGGTGAAAGCAATGGGCAAACAAGCGGTACGCAGTGGACTGCAAGTGGCCGGTGATGTCTTGGGGGGTACGGCACCCAAAGCATCCTTGAAACGGCGGGCCAAAGAAGCGGGAGGCGTCTTGGTGGCCAAAGCACAACGCACCGTAGGGAATAAAAGAGCTGCCCCACCGAGACCACGCACCAGTCGACGACCGACCCAGCGACGACGCACATCGAAGACCCAGCGACGACGCACATCGAAGACCCATGATATCTTTTCTTAAACATGTCCTTGATCCACGCCGAGTCCTGCCCCTCCACCAACAGTGAATTTGATTTGTGGACCGTGCCGCCCACACAGACCAGTGTCGAACAAGGATTATGGGTGGAGCATCTCCCACTCTCCAGCATCAACGAAACCGGGCCCATCGAGTTCACCATCAGTAATGCTGATACGGCCTATGTGGATTTAGCCCATACATACTTGTATGTGAAAGCCAAGGTGGTCAATGGAGCTGGCACCAGAATCGTTGACCAAGCAACGGTGGGCCCGAGGAATCTCTGGCTGCATTCGATGTTTCAACAGGTGGATATTTTTCTCAGCGACAAACTCACCAGTGACTCCACCAACACGTACCCGTACCGAGCCTACATCGAGACACTGTTGTCGTATGGCCGAGAGGCTAAAAAGTCTCAGCTGACAGCCGGTTTATTCTACCAGGACACACCCGAGCACATGGACACGGTGGACAATGTAGGATATAACAAACGGAAGGCTTTCACTGCGAACAGTGCCTCGGTGGATATTATGGGTCGACTGCACACAGACATGTTCATGGAAGACCGGTACCTCTTGAACAATATCCCCATCAAAATCCCACTGATACGGGCGCCTCCGACCTTCGCCTTGATGGCCACTACCGTAGAGGGGCATGCAGCGGACTATAAGATTGTCATCCAAGAGGCAGTGCTGTATGTCCGAAAAGTGAAACCGAATCCAGCCGTTCAATTGGGACACATGAAAGCCTTGGAAACGAAACCAGCCCAGTACCCTATCCGACGTGTACAAACCAAAGTGTTCTCTGTGCCTGCTGGAAATATGGGCGCCAACAAAGAAAACCTGTTCCTGGGGGAACTACCCAAGCGATTGATCCTGACCTGTGTGGAAAATACCAGTTTCAGCGGAGCCTACCCAGAGAATCCGTTTGACTTTCAACATTTCGGCATC
Organism: Hanleya hanleyi; assembly: GCA_036873755.1. Taxonomy (NCBI): domain Eukaryota; kingdom Metazoa; phylum Mollusca; class Polyplacophora; order Lepidopleurida; family Hanleyidae; genus Hanleya; species Hanleya hanleyi. Next base: position 9,587 of record JAVTVY010026747.1, on the reverse strand, counting down.
AATTTTGTGGCCCTGCATGTGGATGGACAACAGGTGCCAGCCACGCCCTTAACACCGAACTTTGGGCGCAGGAATTTCATTCGAGCCTATCAGAGCCTGTTTACAGCCATCGGTCAAATCAACCAGGACGAAGGGGATTTCATCAGTCGGGAGCACTACGCGAACGGATACACGTTGTTCTGTTTCGATCTGACCCCCACCTTAGAGAACGACCATCAGCTGGCCCTGGCCAAGCAAGGCAATTTACGGTTGGAAATCCACTTTGCACGAGCCCTGGCGACCACTGTCAATGTGATCTGCTACGCCGAGTTTGACAACATCATTCAAGTGGACAAGGCGCGCAACGTCCTGTGACTTCTCCACCTAACATGGATACAGACCAGATAACCACCGTGCTGGAGAATGACCCAGAGACACGTATGGTCTTTCAAGGGGTGTTCGCCCGAGATGTGTTCCCATTATACCGTATGTATCCTGCTGCTTACGTTCTCAACACGGACCCGATGGATCGACCCGATGAACATTGGGTGGCCGTGTACTTGACAGAACAGCAGGGCGAATACTTTGACCCGTACGGCCTGCCACCCCTCCATCCCGATTTAACAGACTTCATGGATCAAGGTGCAGAGACGTGGTGTTGGAACAGTCAAACGTTGCAAAGCCTGACCAGTAGCGTGTGCGGACAGTATTGCTTGTTTTACCTGTACCATCGATGCCGGGGAAGACCCTTATCTACCATCGTACAGATGTTTGACGAGTACCCCAAGGCCGAGGACCGCGATGTACTCGTATATGACTGGGCCACCCATCATTTCAATGTACAAGCCCCGTTCTGGGCTTAAGTTCTTTCAATGTTCAAGCCCCCTGTTCTGGGCTTCAGTTTACAAGCCCCCTGTTCTGGGCTTCAGTTCTTTCAATGTACAAGCCCCCTGTTCTGGGCTTCAGTTCTTTCAATGTACAAGCCCCTTGTTCTGGGCTTCAGTTTTCACGTGGTTGTTCTCGCGTTGTTGTTGTTACTGAATAAAAAACAAAATGAGATCTCACCAAAAAACCCTGTGTTGTGTGTTTTATTCATAATGCATAAATGCCCAATGTGGAGATTCAGTCAAACTGAAATCAGTGGTGTAGGATGGGGCCAAAATGTAACCCATCAATGTTAGAATGCAAGAGCAATATAGTAAAATAGAGAGCCAATGAAATCAGCCCACAGACCAAGTACGTGTTTTGGTCTAGGCTTGGAGCGGGCATTTCATTGAGGTGCGTGTAAAGGAAGACGGTGAGTGAAGACTCGTCCAACACGTATAGATTAAGTTTATTACTATAAGTTATATGAACATAATGCATGAAACTGGTTTTGAACACCGTATTAGCCAATCAGTGGCCTAGAATGGAGCCAAAATGTAACCCATCAAGGTTAGAATGCAAGAGCACTATAGTAAAATAGAGAGGCAATGAAATCAGCCCACAGACCAAGTACGTGTTTTGGTCTAGGTTTGGAGCGGGCATTTCATTGAGGTGCGTGTAAAGGAAGACGGTGAGTGAAGACTCGTCCAACACGTATAGATTAAGTTTATTACTATAAGTTCTATGTATTCTCCGAACCTTGCCGAAAGGGAGACCGTTTGACCTGGATGTGACCTTTTGTCCCGCGCGCGCGCACTGCCGGTGATGACGCGCGCGCGCGCGCTGCGGCCGGAGAACCCGCGCGTGCGCGCGCTGCGACCGGGGCGGGCCGGGCCGGGGAAAAACCCCAGAGGTTGAACATCCGGACGTCTAAGTAAAAATTGGAACTCCTCTATGTTTGGAGGTGAAACCCGGAAGTGACGTCACAACCCACGTGACCTGCGCAGCAGAATGGAAACGACACCCTAGTCTAACTCCCTCACCTAGGCTTCACATGGATACCTCACTCGATCCCATCGGCCCACTAGTGGCCCACCTAGACCCCAACACGTCTATGTCCATACCCTTTTCCCACAATTCCCCGTCTGCGCATGCGCAGAATGGTGACAACGCTCGAGCCGCTAGTCCAGTCAGATGCCCCTTCATCAATGCTTCACATTGATACCTCATACGCCTCCATCGGCCCACTAGGGACTCCCCTAGCTCCAAAACGTCTATTTTCATACCCTTTGGCCACCGCGCATGCGCAGAATGACCCTATTTCAATCCCACACCCAGCCCATCAGATGCCCCTTCAAGAATGCTTCACTTTGATATCTCACTCGACCCCATTGGACCATTAGTGGCTCCCCTACATCTCAAAACGTCTATTTCCATACCCTTGGGCCACCACGCATGCGCAGAATGCCAATATTTCAACCCCACACCCAGTCCGTCAGATGCCCCTTCACGAATGCTTCACTTTGATACCTCACTCGACCCCATCGGACCATTTTATCTAGGGACTACTTTTTCTCCACGGAAGCTTTTTCCCGCGACCGCATCACCGCCAAAACCGCATCACCGCGGATGAATACATTCCCTCCAACAATTGGAACTCTCCTGTGTTGGAGGTAGCTTTTTGGTCATTCTGCCGGAACTATACTGCACTTGACCTCTCCAACCTCCACGTGACCTCCACAAATGACCTCTACATCCGGGTGAAAGTATGCTCAGATCGGGTAGAGACTACTACTCATGTTCTATTGTTTCTTCAACAAGATCACATTAGGACCTATTTGGGAGAAACCTATCAGAGAAACGTCAGTACCAAAACTTCAATTTCCTAGATTTTCGATTTCGTGAATACGATCTATTTTGGGATTCTTATTTATTTATGGAGATTAACATGATTAATGCAATTAAAATGTCGCTACACATAACTGAGCGAATGGTAGAGCCTGAGTTCGGGATATATGCTGGAAAGTTTAAACTCCTTAGCCCGAGGAATAAGAAGAAAATAAAATAGAGATCTCAAATGACCCTCTGATTTCTGCATTGCAATGGTATTCTCCCTGGATTGTTGGCCGTGTTAGACAAAAGTCAGGTGGGTCTATTTTTGATTTTCTTCATGCCAAAATTTCATGCTTTTACCTCGAAGTGCAGAATCTTTTCTTCATTTTGCCGTAAAATGCCGTTGATATCTACGTTGAACAAATGACCTTGCCTTGTGGCGTACCATTTTCGGGACTGTCAGGTGGGCAAATTACTTTCTTCTCTGATTTTTATCTTTCGATCGTTCAGAAAATCCTAATCAAGTGCAGTATTTTGCCATTTATGCCAATATTTTGCAATTTTTGGAGGACACCGTCGTGCCAAATGAGGTCCAACACGATTTACAATTAAAAAAATATGCCTATGACAGATCGCTTGTTGCTTATTTTGCTTACAGCTGTTCGTATTGCGTCTTGTAACCTAACTAGGTGATCGGTTGTGTCACGTTTCCATAACTTGCGTAGAAGTCGTCTTAGAATGAATGAGGTATTTTATAGCCTTGGGGTATCACACATTTCATTACAAATAAGTCACGTGATTAAACATGGACTATAGTTCATAACAATTATGATAACATGATCAAACATGGCTGTCGTAGAAAAAAGAATAATTTGATTGGTTCTATCCATCGATATATCACTTAATCAGACATCGCTGACGATTCTTGACAACTATACTCATAAACAATATACATATACATATATAATCTGATTTGCACAGTTGCAAGAATTTTAGTTATATACAAGTAAATACTTAAGTATATATTTTATTTTATACACAATAATAATATCATATGTATACAGTATCTGCCTTTGTGTAAAGTATTGAGCAGTATCAGTAGTATATAAAGGACGGCAAAGGCCATATTGACCTACTTATTTGTTTCCCTCGGGTAAAATTTAAGGGGGTACTTGGTCACGGGGAGGTCACAGAGGTCAGGCCACTATAGTTCCGGCCCTTCCGGTCATGTGATCTTTGGGACATGTATTCCTTCGCGGTGGTGCGGCCTGGCAGTGATGCGGTCGTTGGGAAAAAGCCTCCGCAGACAGAAAAAGTAGTCCCGAGACTTCAAATACGCGGGTTTTCGCATGTCCAACTTTGATTGGTAAGGGAAGACAACTCTGTCAGGCGCAGATCGCCTCAACATGGCCGGGGAAATTAACCAAGATTAGATTGGACAATGATTTTCGAAGCTGAAAATCAAGCATTTCTGTTCGGGTGACAACATTTGCCAGCATATTAAGTTAATTTCGAATAGTATATCAATACGATGTGCTATTTTATTTTCCCAAAGAAAATGTTTTACTTGCTTTCAATTTGATTTAAAAATGAGGGTTCAATCTGCATTTTCAACCTATACCTTAGCATAGGTTTTCACGAAAAAGTCGAAAGTAGCTCATTTTAAAAAGTTTATAGGTAAAACACCGTTCAGTCAACGATATTTGCCAGCATGGCGTTATACATAGCATACCGTGTTCTACCTCATGGTTCTTCATTTGATCTAATTATTACATATCTTCTTGCTTCCATTTCAATTTAAAATTTGAGAATTTTTAGAGAAAGACACTATAAGGGCGTTCAGCTGGAGTAATTAAGTGGGGGCCGGTCCGTGGCTATTAACCCTGAGACCTGGTGACAGGTGACGATACCTGCTGGGCCGATTAAACATGGATCACAATTGTGTAGTGCACGAGGCGAAGGTTTCATGAGCTGTCTCTTTGATCCTACCGATAATCAACACCTATATTGTATTGTCACATTTCCGTCTTAACGTTTGCCGTAGAATAGATAATCATTAGAGTTTTGTTTTACTCAGAAAGTCGTCAACTTTATGTTTGCAAAGGAGGAAGTCGAACAATAGAATCGAAAGCTCTTCTATCATATTGTAGCTTGGGTTCTTGTCATTATTGCGCCTTCGAAAACGGTATGGACAGGAACATCCAGCAGGTTGATTTTCATAATATGATTATGTGATCAACACCAAAAACAATATCGCTCAGCTTTACACCGTTATTCCACCCTGAAAACGTAGACTGTAATAGAATTTATATGCGTAATTGTTGCCAAATACAATCGGTGAACTCCTCTTCCATGATTAGAATGCTGTGATTTATGTTTGTTGACGTAATACTGAAACTGGAACATGGAAGTGTTATTCATTGAAATTCACACGGTATCGATACAACTTTTCTTGAATATGTTGACAAGCATTGTACTATAACTGGTAGGTCGAAATTCCCCAATAATCTGTAAGAATACATGTATAATACAACAAATGTTACATTTCGCTTTAACAAATATATTATTAATATTCATCGGTTTGTGAAGTGCATATTTTGCAAAATTCTTTCACCTAAGTTTTATTGCTTAAATTCAATGTTCAATACCTGCTCCCACTTATGCCTTGTGTGTGTGTGTAACAGGCTTGCCTATAAGATCAGATATTCTATCACAGTTAAATATATTTAAAGATAATACATTGGGAGTTGATTGTACTATTAACGAGTAAGTTGGAGACCCCAATCGACCCCATGCTGGGTAATCTTGAGTCGGGCTCAATACACTGTCGGTCATACACCGTTTAAGGGGCAATCAAAAGACGGCTGGCACATGTGTCCAGCCAAGCGTGCAGTAATATACCGCGGCGCCATCTAGCGGCCAGTTAGCAGAAACTGCTATCCATATTTCGGTATGGTGAGAATCATCTGGATTTTTTCCGGGGTCGATCCACCATACTGTGTGTGGATGATTTGTACTGACCTTGGATCGGGGGGTATCACTTTATAGACTCTCAGCAATTTCTGTTTCGGTATCAGTCGATAGACTCTCAGCAATCTCTGTTTCGATATCAGTCGATAGACTCTCATCAGTCTCTGTATGGGCTTCTTGTTCCTCGGAGTCTTCAATCCCATGTATATTTTGCTCGTGTCGCATCATATCGTAACGTCTGGTGAACATGCGTTCGCACTTAGAGCAAGTATAAGCTATGTTGACGGTTGAACGTCGACAGTGCGTGTTTTGGGAATACACGTTTTTATAGAAAGTAATGCCCGCCAACGCTCAGCTTAACGCTTCAACGCCGTGGTGAACTAGCTCAGAAACTCTGATTTTCATGGAATTGTCACCAATACATCAAAATACATTGACGCCCGTCAACGCCCATCGTTACGCCTTAACGTCCGTCTCAACGCCTTAACGCTCTATCTTTACGCCTTAACGCCCGTCTCAGCGCCTTAATGAACGATAAGGGGGATTTGGAGGACGATTGACCTTTGGCCCTTGCGGACACCCATACCTGGTGCACCCTGCACCCTATAGCCCGTAATACAGGTCAGATATGGTATAATACAGGACAGATATGGTATAATACAGCACAGATTTGGTATAACACAGGACAGATACTCTGCAATACAGCACAGATTTTGTATAATACAGAACATGTATAATACAGGAAAAATATGGTACAATACAGGACAGAGTTGGTATAATACAGGACAGATGTTGTATAACACAGGACAGATATTGTCTAATACAGCAAAGATATGGTGTAATACATGACGGATATAGATGGTCCATCTCTACACCAAATACCTTCCTTCACTGCCCCAATTGCCCACTTTCGCTACTACTCGTACTGGCGACGTCACAGATGCTGTGGACATCCCAAAAATCGTGGTCTCCATCCCATAGGCTACAAGATGACACCCCACAGGACGCATTCAGACCAAAGATTTTCCATCTCTACACCAAATACCTTCCTTCACTGCCCCAAAATGCTCACTTTCGCTACTAATCGTACTGATGACGTCAACAATGACGTCACAGGTGATGTGGACATCCCTCTAATCGTGATCTCCACCTCGAGAACTACAAGATGACAACCCACACGACGCATTCGGACCAATAGTGGTCCATCTCTATCCCAAATACCTATCTTGACTGCCCCAAAACGCTTACTTTACTTACTGCCCCACTTTACTTACTACACCTAAGTGCGCATGCGCAGATTGACGCGACTTGCCATACAAAACACACCTTTCTGACTCTACCCACAAAAGCTTCACTTTGACACCTCCCACGACCCATTTGGACCAATAGTAGTCCATCTCTACCCCAAAATATCTATTTCCATACCCTTTTCTCACAATTCCCTGCTTGCGCATACGCAGAATGACGTCTGTTCCACGTCGGATGCTCCCTCATGTATGCTCCCTCGTGTATGCTTCTTGAGGGAAGCGGATGTCCTCTCCCTCGGGGCACCGATCCCCGCCCTCTATCTCCTAAACTAAGCTACATCGAACCCCATTCCTCATATATTCCGGGAGCTTACATCATGCTACACTTATTCAATGCATTGTCCGACTCCATTCCCTTAGATTTCAATTCAATTGCATATATCTATGTTATATTCTATAACACTTGTGCCTATAACAACTTGGTAGCTGTGCATTTATTGAGTGTTTTAACAAAGTTGTGTGAAATGTACATGTGTCAAGTGCAGGTCTTCATTTGGGAGATTCTATTTCTATTCTAAGTCGAGTGAGAAATGGAACATATTGTAGGTGATTCGCTATGTGTGTAAGTGTGTGTGTATATGTACAATGCACACTGCATCTCCTACCTCATAGCAGGTCAGTTAAGAAATAATGTTTTCATATAGGCGTGCCCAGTGGTTGTTTAATAACCACACGTAAAATACCTATTGAGCACGCCCATGAAAACATTATTTCTATTCTATTGCACTATTCGAACTGATTATCAGCACAGATTACGATGAAAGGTTGAAAAATATGGTAAACTTTGACAACCGTTCTCCAAGTTTGTTGAAAAAGACTGGTCCAGTGATAATGGCATGATGCTCTCATGTCGGTTGGCATCGTGCCAATATCAGTGGACGAGTGTATGTGATCTCTCAAATGGTAAGTGATTCTATCAGCTGAGCCAGCCTTTGTAGAACAAACGTGGATTTAGGTCTATTTGTGTCGCTTTGCTTATCAATTTCATGATATGATTTGTCCAAAAGCTTTTGGAGGAACCATATTTGTGTCCACTTTAACTTACTATATTAATGAAAACTGAGTTACTAAAATTTGGGTGCACACTGCCCCTATGATCAATTTCCTGACTTGAATTGAATTTCTCACCTTGTAGTTCTTCAGACTGGCAGATGGTGGCATGCAGTTGTCAGTATGGCTGTTTCACGTGCAGGGAGCTTTCCAAGGCCTCCATGTCAGAACACTTACCACTATCCTCGAGAGCATGTCCCCACCCCGAGGGTCTGAGCCCCATCCCATACCCTCATATTCCAGGAGCTTACACTGCCCTCGGGAGTATGTCTCCACCCCCGGGCAAGAAGCCCCACCCTCTATCTCCAAAGTTAACCCTTGTCCGTCCCTCATGTATTGCGTTCGACCGTATGTACCGGTATATATCTTGGCAGAAAGTTGAAATTTGTGTGTGTAGTCTGCAATGTTCGTATAATTCGACCACCCCTCATTAAATAGCGACCACAAAAGGGCTCGATTGATCAGGCGGAGCCCCATGTTATTATCATTGTCCAAACAGTGAAACTGCCAAAAAGCAAAACAATTGTATTATAAATCTGACCGACGGCGATAATAACAACGAAAGGCTGTTTGCTTAAGATGGGATTGATTCAGTTCTGATGCCGTTATGCCACCCAAATATTATGTTCAGATTTAGTTTCGGAAAAACGCCTCTGGACCCAGTGGACTCCCTCTCCTCCATCAATTTTCGCTAGAGACGCCCTTGACAAGTATGTCTTTATAGTATATTATTGTACACTGCTAATCATCAAGGTTGACGGACAACCTGAGATGTTCCTGTTTATCTACAGCTGATTCCTGTTGCTTCAATGCATTTTGCTGAGAAGCCAAAGAAACTTGATAATGTGATGTCTGGCACTGTAATATCACTTGTCTTTATTGCACCATGTAAGCGCCCCGTCTGTGTCTTGTGTGCTGTCCTCAGTGTTTTATAGGGTGGATGGAGCGTGTCTGTTTCCATGCTGCTTCAAAGATTCCTTGAAGTAGCAGGAACGCAGCTTGGCTGGGTGGTGCTTAGTTGATTCGTCGCGATATAGCTGAAATATTGTTGAAAGCGACGCTAAATTCTATTCACTCACTCACTCCTGTTCCACATGGTAGACCCGGCGATTTATTTTGATGTTGGTTGTATGTTGAATATTTGATATTGGTACTGTAAATGCTAGGATATTGTCATAGCAAATTCCAGCCTCCAATGCGGTTGCATTCAAACTTTCCGTACTCACTGGTATGCACTCGACTAGTAATGGCAAGCCTAAAGGTGTCCGTGTACATGTTTATTTGCAATGTTTATGTAGAATGGACAGATTATATGCATTAATACTGTATATCTGTATTACCCATCTCTGTCATATAAACTAACTGTATCATTCTGGCTTTTACGGGTTTACGTTGTTCAGTTATCACCCTTATTTGTCACCTCAAATTTCTCGTCATCGTTTGTACCATTTTAAACTCATCATGTGGAAATAATAAACAATTTATGTGTAAACAAAACTCTGTTCCAAAGCCTCGTCACTCCATCTTCACCACGTCGCGGTTTCTATTTGTGAGCCAAATCATAGAGCCATCTATCATAGAGAT
>JAVTVY010026746.1:0-11064 GCA_036873755.1 Hanleya hanleyi | reverse complement strand
GGTGGTGGTGTTGGGTGATTGCACTTGACGTTGAGGTGGGGCAGCACTTGGACGAATGGCGGAGAAACAGGATATCAGGTACGCCAAATCGTAGAAGACTCCTCCAAATAAGGTACCCACAAGCACTACTAGACACACGACGGTACCGACTTGTCCTTTTCGAGTCCGTAGCAGTAAGGGTAGATATGCACTATCCATGGTACAACCCTACACTGAAGGTTGTAGGCGATGTGAGGTAGAATTTATAGTCGTTTCATGTCACGGGCTGAGACCCAGGAATTAAACGAACTGGGCCAACCTTGCCATTTGACGAAATGATAGGGGATGCCACGTCGACGTTCCGTGTTTTCATCACCGGTTGTAATTCTGCCTCGTAAAACGTGCCTTGCAGTGTTTCTCCTTGTAGATCTTCCAGTTGATAGACGTGTGGATGTCGAGGCTTATGGCGAACGATGACAAAGTGCTCGTCACTCCAGTTGGGCAAGTAACTTTTCTCAAATTGCCCTTTGACTTTACTGATCCGTACCACATCCCCGCGTTTGTAACGGGGTGACGTGAGTGGACTGGGGTCTATCGAGTACAGCGTACGGCGCACTTGATGTTCGTTGCGTTCTGTCACATCGAGGGGAGATCGCTGGATACTGCGATGATAGGCTCGATTGTACCCTTGGACCAGTTGAGGTAGCAAGCACATCGATGTACCGTCGGGTGTTTTTGGGGGTAAAATACTTGTACATTCGTCCTTTGAAGGTGCGATTGAATCGTTCCACCACAGAGGCTTTGGTCTCGTTGCACGTATGGAAGAAAAACACCTTCTGTTTCTTAAGAAAGGCTTGAAAGTGACGGTTGAGAAATTCTGTGCCTTCATCCGTTTGCAAATAGAGGGGTTTGCGTCCCGTCTTGAAAATCTGCTGGAACGCGCGTACCAGATTCTCTCCTGTTTCGGTCCGGATGGGTAGTACCCATGCGTACTTGGATAAAATATCGATACAGGTCAACATGTACCGATGTCCATCATTGTGGGGTGCAAATCGACTCATATCGACCAAATCGGCCTGCCATTGTGCGTCTACGCCTCCTACGATGACTCGGTTACGGCGAAAATGTCGTCGAGCTGCTCGATGTAAGCTATAAGTGTGTTGGGTTTTTAACCATTCTCAAACTTCAGTTCGACTGATGCCTTGGGAATGTGCAGCTCGAGCGAGCGCTCCCACAGCGCTATAAGCGGCTGGACTGGTAGGGTTGTAATACAAATCTGTTAACACCTTGTTCACAGTGGTACGCCACGTGGATTCCTGCCGCCCAGCTTTTCGGATTCCCCTCTGCGTCCCCCTCTTCCTTGCGCTGTTGTGTGTTCGCTTCATGAGTAGACACTGACACTCTAGCCTGTGTGCACCCTATAGATATAGTACTTCATCGACAATGGGGACTACTTTTTCCAAGGCTGTCCATAGATCAGGCTCCAGAGTAAAACCACCTTGCTTCAGACAGAGGAGTCGAGCAAAATAGGGACCGCGGAAAATGTAGACGTCGTCACACAGGTGAATGCTATCACCGTCCAGGTCACCCAACAACACCCGCTTCAAGGTAGTCCAGCCTTCCGGTGACAAAGAGACACGCGCTTTGGGTTCAGGCGCACAAAAACACCTACTGTCGTCATCGATGAGCTCCACTCGTTTGGGGTACAACAATAGGGTGCAGCCATCACTGGGTGAAATGTACTGGTTTCCAAAAATGCGGATTCTTGGCGGAAACCAGTTGGAAACTGTAACACCCCATTTCCAGCCTGCTTCCGCATTGCGGAAACCAGTGGAAACAGGTGTTTTGGTTTCCGCCAAGAATCCGGTGCACGGAAACTGGACAGAAACCTGTTGTCATATTTCCGCCCAGATTACGCTTCAGCGGAAACGGGTGGGAAACTGATGTTCGTTTCCGCTCTGTTTCAAATGCATCGGAAATGGACTGTAAACTGGTACTGGAGTTTCCGACCTGTTTCCGCTCGAGCAGAAACAGCTTGGAAACCAAAGCGAGTTTCCCCCATGTTTCCAATCCAGCGGAAATAGACCGGAAACTGCTATTCAACTTCCAGTCGGTTTCCGCTTGAGCAGAAACAGATCGGAAACTGACCTAGGTTTTTGTCACCTAGGTCAGTTTCCGATCTGTTTCTGCTCAAGCGGAAACAGACTGGAAAGTTGAATAGCAGTTTCCGGTCTATTTCCGCTGGATTGGAAACATGGGGGAAACTCAACTGATGTTGTTAAATTTCCGCCCAGATTCCGCTCCAGCGGAAACTGGTCAGAAACTGATGTCAGTTTCCGCTCTGTTTCCAATGCAGCAGAAATGGACTGGAAACTGGTATTGAAGTTTCCAACCTGCTTGTGAAATGGCTCAGATACCAACGTGAGTTTCCGCTCTGTTTCAAATCCAGCGGAAATGGACCGGAAACTGCTATTAAGTTTCTAGCCTGTTTCCGGTTGCGCAGAAACAGGTCGGAAACGGACATAGGTTTCCGCTAAGATTCCGGTGCACGGAGACTGGACGGAAAGCTGTCCTTAAATTTCCGCTACAGTGGACACTGGTCAGAAACTGATGTCAGTTTCCGTTCTGTTTGCAATCCAGCGGAAATGGACTGGAAACTGGTAATGAAATTTCCAACCTGTTTCCGCCCAGATTACGCTCCAGCGGAATCTGGCTAGAAACTGATGTCAGTTTCCACTCCGGGTTCTCCATTTCTTTGGGAACACCTGTACAATCATATCTAAACAGGTGTATGTGGTTGTTAACTGACGAGTGCAGCGAGGCGTTTAAAAATTAGGCCGGGGGCCTGCATGGGGGCCGCCAGAAACCCCACATTGCTCTGTGGTGCAATCTGAGCCATTTTGGGATGAAAATTCCTAGCACAGGGTATTTTTATGTAGCATTCAGCAATTAAGCTACCCCGTCCCAGCATGCCCAGTCACCCCCATGTAGCCCATGAAGCCAGATTTCTATTAAGCTTACATAACAATATCAAGCAGGTGGATTAAGAAAAATCAACATTAAGTAAGAACTTGGTAGATTTTGAAGTGGAAGCTAAACAAATAGGCTTATGCTGTGTGAAGAAATTTGACCTGGCCTAAACTGTTCTGAAATCTGAACATCATGCCAAATCTACATAAAATCTTCTTTTTGGGGGGGGGGGATATCTTTATGCTCAAAATTGTATCAGGATAATTGCAAAAATAGGTTCATTTATAGTGTTGAGAATTAATTGTCGCTTAATATGCCGTCATTGGCTTTAACGGGTGAATTTGACGACGCCATTGTCGTTGTTGTTGTAACTGGCACTGCATCAAAATGTTCGACATAGTCACATTTTGAGTCGCTGTCATTAATATTCGGCGGCATTGTACTGACAGCATCGCCATCCCCGTGAAAAGATCATCTTTTATTTCGTTTGAAGGGTTCGTTCCAGGCGCCGCGGAGCATATTCAAAAGTGGGGGGGGGGCTGACCCCTATCTCGACCATAAAGTGGGGGGGCTGGAAGTCGGCCCTAGATAGGGCTTATAACATTACAGCTCCGAAAAGTGGGGGGGGGGGGGCTGAAGCCCCACCAGCCCCCCCGGCTCCGCGGCCCCTGCGTTCAAACTCAGTTGTCAACGTTTCATTTCGAAAATTTCCCCTCAACCCCGTACAGTCATTCCACAGGCAGCTGGTCATTCTGTCGACGACTAAAACCGGAAGCCCAATGTACGACGCTTCTGATTGATCTATTGTATTCAACCAATCAACAGGATTATAACATCGCAAAACCGGAAACAGGCCATGTTATGCAGTGTATAGATTCCGTTACCGTAAGGTTAGAGGAAGTTTGACTTTTTCCTATTTCATACCCTGTGAAAAGATCATCTTTTATTTCGTTTGAAGGGTTCGCTCAAACTCAGTTGTCAACGTTTCATTTCGAAAATTTCCCCTCAACCCCGTACAGTCATTCCACCAATCTCGAAACCAGAGCTATCCGGTCCTGTCCTCCCTACTATGCTCTGGGAGGGCGCTCGGCAGTACGATCGGTCATTGGATAGAAAACAAAACCCTAGAATTTAGAACATAACGAGAGCGTATCTGTGGGATCAAGCCGACGTCCCGACATCATGAATGTTACGAGCGCGTCTGAAAGATGACGTAGCCTACTAGAATTCTTTATGCATTCTTGCGAAACATTTTTTTATTCTGACGTGATGACGTTATGACACTGGCCATGAAAATGACTCATGACTGACGTTCTATAAAGAATAGGATATGTTCCAATGGAACCGGAAGGGGCCACGTGAAAGAATTTTTCAATATATTATGGGACCAAGTTTCAGCGACCGTCGTCCCAGGGGTTCGTCGGAGCGGCCAATTTTCCAGCGGAGAGCGACCCCTGGTGGCGAGGTTGTCATTCCACAGGCAGCTGGTCATTCTGTCGACGACTAAAACCGGAAGCCCAATGTACGACGCTTCTGATTGGCTCATCTATTGTATTCAACCAATCAACAGGATTATAACATCGCAAAACCGGAAACAGGCCATGTTATGCAGTGTATAGATTCCGTTACCGTAAGGTTAGAGGAAGTTTGACTTTTTCCTATTTCATACCCTGTCAAATGACATTACATGAATAAATGGTGACACGAGATACCTGGGATGAATCCATATAAATAGAGGTAAATCTTCGTCCATATTCCCCCCCCCCCCCCTCCCCAATTTAACACATCCCAGCCCCACCCACACACTTGCCTATATATTGTGGCGGCCAGTCTTAAATGTATGACAATTTGCAATTCCCCATGAATATATTTAAAATACTTGCAATTTTTCAAGAACAATCGTGTACGTGGCTGATAAATTTGGAGCGCCCTATAGGCCTATATGCGAATAACATTCGTTGTTGTAGCTTGGGAGTCTTCTGAAATTAATGGGCAGGGGTTTTAAAAATTTGACAATTTTATTTATATATTCTATGCATTTTAATTAATTTTAAACTTTCATTTTATTCCAACGTGAACCCTAAAACGAAACTTGCAATAATCGAATTTCTTCCGTGAAATATCGGTATCAAAAATTCTCATATATATCCCAACATCGATACCAGAAGTGGATGAAACTTCATCCACTTTTGTTGATACTAGAATAAAATACCGGTACACCTTTTTGTTGAATTTGGACCACTGCTGGGAATAAGAAAAAATTATATACTATAAAAACATTTGTACACGATTGTTTCCAACTAAGAAACTGACTATGTATGTTCAGGTGGCTGTCTTAGCGTAACATTAAATTAACGCCCCTGGTAATTAATTTACAAACATGGGCACGCGATCCAATATAGTAAAGAATATAGTGAAACAGTACATGTATCATGCCTTCTTGTAGACTGGACCCAGCCCCTGTTTCATAATGTATCTTAAACGGGAAACAAGAGGAAGTAACTCTGCCTATTAGGAAATGCTTGAAACAGGGACTGGACGGAACGTCACAAGGGAGCTAACTTTACAAGAAAAAACTGCACAATATACTGTGCATTTTTTGTCACCAATGAAAACTCCGTATTCTGACCCCGGCCCCAACTCAAAGGATTTGATTGGTTCATTCATATACGCACGCTGGAAGCAATTAATGCGTTCATGTGACGTCAACAATGAGAATGACGTTACTACCATGACCTCAACAATGGGAATGACGTTATTGACGAGACGTCACAATATGCCGTTAGAATGAAATTGATACAAATATTGCGACCGAAGGTAAACATGTCAATCGTCCAGACTAATCACGCCTCCAGATGGAAATTGAATCTTTACACGACGAAACCCATCAAATCGTCCAGTCTCTATTTTAAAAATATTTTTTTCATTTTTTTTTTCATTTTTTTTCTCATTTTATTTATTAAAGATCATTTTATTATTAATAATAGTACATATGAAATAGAGACTCATCCAGTCTAGCCTTCTTGATAATTAACACAATATAAATAAGGACTCTTCATCTAGTCTGCAACTTGTACGTGGCCCACTATTGGTATGTATTGGCCCCTCCCTCTGTTTTATTGATTGATGTGATTGTTCTAGTGATTGTACTCTGTCCTAAATGGGCTTGTTTCTAGTACAATAAATTGAATTGAATTGTCCCACGGTTTGGTGTTGCACTGACATGACCCATAACATTCCAATGCAAAACTCCTCACAGTAATGATATGTCTCTGTCTATCTCGCCTTGAAGCAGTGATCAGCCATCAAAATATAGTCCCCTGGCAAGGCATGTTATCGAGTTTAACTGGAATAAAATTACAAGCTAAATATAACAAATGCCACAAAACTTTCTGTCCGTACAAACGGCATGTGATTATTTGTTGGAACGAAGGTGGAAAACAGTCAAGACCAATTTGACCGTGGGAAGAGATCACGGCGCCCCACAGCAGTACGGATTGGGACTATTTTACAAATGGCTGCCTATTTCTTTTTCGTATGTGACGATCTTGTTCATCAAACTGTGTCATATTAGAAGATACCAAGCGGAAAAGAGTCGAATTACGATACCAGGAACGATTTGGACCAGGTAAGCATCGCAAAATTATCTCACATTCCTCGGTGAGGAGAAAACTGAGCATTTATACCCTTGGGCATAAACGTGAGAAAATTATGTTGAAAACTGGGCTCCCCGTGATGGTTTTAGGTGGGTACATTACATTGTACCGATCAAGCTCTATTCTGGTCAAATATTCTGTACGTATTTACAAATGGTATACACAGCCACACTGTATAGCACAATGATGCACTGCAAACACATTTGAAGACATTTTTAAAAATCCATTTGGCACTGAATTTCTGTTAAGAAGGCCTCTTTTTGGTGAGAATTCTCTGATTATTCAATCAAACTTTGCACCCGTATCAGGCTCAAATTTCGATCCTGAACATTCTAAATAAAGGAAAAATTACAGACATAAGTTTATAGCGTCCTAGGCTTTGGATTATGGATTATGAGAGGAAATAAATTTATGTTTTGGTATCATTCCCCCTTACAACATGCTAAACAAGAACGGGGAACAATTCTTCAGCAGTCCATGACTTGATCAACTGGGGTACAGATTAGCCACATATATGCAACTCAGTGTATGTAACCACCACTGAGTTGCACATCCTTACTAGGGCAAGCATCAGTAGCGTCATTTTCTTCGTGCCCAAACATGAGAAAATGTACAATTGACTATGGCATTTAACGGGTTGTAAACATGTCAAATATACTTCTCTCCCCCGACACAAAGTATCTGGCGCATTCCTGCAGCGCAAGTACACGTAAATAGCACCAAACCATGTCACTATCTTCCTATCACGCTCAAATGTTGAAAATGGCCTAACTACAACAAACGCTCCAATGCGCATGCACCGCTTTAAAGCAGAAATATAAAAACCACTTTACGATATGTCGTAAAGAAGAAGGCGTCATCAGCTAGTGGGCAGGGACTAATGCACATGGTCAAGCTCCATCTCCGTTACCCCAGCAGCTGATGACGCCTTATTTATGACATATCGTAAAGTGTTTGTGTTATTAGCGGTGCATGCGCATTGCAGTGTTTGTTGGACTTGACTGCCATTTTCAACATTTGAGCGTGATAGGAAGATAGTGACATGGTTTGGTGCTATTTACGTGTACTTGGGCTGCAGGAATGAGCCAGATACTTTGTGTCGGGGGAGAGAGGTATATTTTACATGTTTACAACCCGTTAAATGCCATAGTCAATTGTACAATTTCCTACGCTGTAAAACTTACCTTCACATACCTTATTGCTATCGTGTTCCTACGCGATTGCCCCATTGTAAAACCTTACCACAGAACCAAAAGAAATAGTCCCTGTAATGCCCCAATGCCCATGCGCGAGTACCCAGAATCCTCTCTGTCTGACCACGTCACTTCCTTCTTTCCTCTACAATCGTAGCGGTCAGACGTAGTTCCATTGTGCTCCCGTAAAAGTTTCAAGATCTACATCTGTAATACCACGATATTCCTTACTCGTAACCTTGGATTACCTACGGAGATTTCCTGGGATATTACCTTGAGAGAGAAGAAGGAATATTACCAAATTCCTTGGATTCGAGACCTACCTGGACTTCAAACATCGTCAGGGAGTATTATCGAATCATAATAAAGATGGCGTCCGTGTTTTGTGTTGTATGTGGACGATCCAAACCCACGACGGATCCGCATTCAGCTTGTCCGCCGTGTAGAGGGATCTGGTGCGATCAATATGCCAAGTGTGCAGAATGCGAGCTATGGGCCGACAATGTATTCCAACGATATCTTGTCGGTTCATATGCCAGTGAAGTTTTGCCCCCGCCCGGCTTCGATTGTGCCGAGAGCTTGGTCGGCTCTCCGTCTCGCTCACCTGTGAACGAGCCGGACGAGTCTGCCTCTCTTGATATGTCCGTTACGCAGGATATGAGTGTAACTCCATCTAGTAATTTGCCGAATGTAGTCAGTATTTCTCCTCCTCCATGTGCAAATTCTGTTTCAGGGACCAAGATGGCGAACAAAGATGGCGGACGTCCCGTAGGTAAGTTACTGCACGGGACGTCCTTGACCTTGACGGCCAACTTTGATCCGACATCTATGACGTCACTTCCGACTGAGGGTCCCCTGTTTCGGATTGTCAATCCGGAGACTGTGACTTCCGTGGTCAAGGACTCGTCACTTCCGGAGAATCTGTCTTCATCTCGGCGCAGCTCATCTACGTCTATACCAACTACGGAGATGTCAGCTGTTCCAGCGTCCGTAATATCACCTCGCCCAGTGCAGTCTACGGTGATTATTACACCCGTTTCCGGTTTTCCTGCGTCAGGTCATTCCCTACTGAATGTTCCCAGGCTGTCCAGGGCACCTTTACAGCAGCCTTTGTCAGCTCCCCCGCAGCTTGCTCAACCGGACCAGCGTCAACGTGTGCCTGTGTCCAGTTATGACTTCCGGCCAACGGTAGCTCCGAGTTTCTCGGATGCTTATATGCAACCATTGACTTCATACCTTCCGGTATCGTCTTACCTTCCGGTATCATCGTATCACATCGGAACTTCCGCTCCTGTTTCTGCGCATGCTCCGATGTCGGCTACTTCATCCTACTATAGGACTGCCTCTGCGTATGATGTTCCTGCCTATCCATCTGGTTATGGGGTTCCGGGTCATTCATCGATGTATGACACGAGAGTGACGTCATCGATGAACAGACTTCCGGTTACGTCATCGATGTATAGCAGATCGGCTCCCTATGCTGCACCGCCGTACTCCCCGCTTCCTGTACGCAGTGTAGTGTATAGGCCTACTTCATACCCTTCTGTGGCTTCTGTAGTCCGACCTATTGATGTACCACGTCGTGTGTTTCCTACTGCACGTATTCCTACACATCCGACTTCCGGTACATCGGGTGCTCACTTCCGTTCTCCCTCTCCTAGGCCTGTCAGATATGCTATGCCATATCATGCACCTATACCGAGACGACAAGTGAGGGTTGCTCACCCACATCTGCCTAGATACCCAGCTAGGCCGGCGATGTCCCAGTATGCGGCTGCTTCCGGTTCTGCCTTACTTCCCCCTTCTGATAGGCAGTGTCCTCCAGCAACATCTATTCCTGCCAGCCTCTCCGATAGGTTTAATACATTGTCTGCTGACTTCGCAGCCCTACAGCGTGACATGTTGATGCCTCCTCCACCATCTCCTACACCACTTCCGGTGCCCGAGTGGGCTGGCTATCAACCTCGCCCCGTATCATCAAGGAGGCCGACTTCCGGTTCCCATCCTCAGCTACCACTTGATCTCTCGCAGGCTAGTAGACCTACACCTCCTTCGTTTGTGCCCAGGTTTACCCCTGTGAATCCCGGGACAGTGAATAACGCTGAGACAGAAGCGGAAGAACGGACTTCCTTGTTCGATGCTGATCCGGACCTCGCTGCGTCCAGTTACTCTGATACACTGGCTCGCCTTTATGAGTTGTTTCCGGATATGACTCCTCCGCCAATTGTAGAATCCAGAAGGGTCACTGCGATGTCTGATCTCCGACAAGAGCCGTCACATCGCACGTCACTTCCGCCTTCTAGAGCTGTTTTTGAATGTGCTGAACGCATGCGGGACGCCTTCTCACTTCCTAAGACCCAAGATGAGAGGCAACGACAACAGGAGTCTAGATCTCTTTTTAAGAAATCTATTGGTGTCTTCCCGCTGGAGCGACCCGTGTTCCGGTCGTATTCAGTACACGGCTCACCTTGGCATGATCGAGCAGCAGTCCAGGAACCGGAACTCGATCAGTTTCTTGGAGTCTCTCCGCCGAAGAAAGACATTCCTCTTTCTGTTCGTCAGATGTGTCTACTGGAGGACACTTCTAGACAGGAGGTAGCGATTACTTCCCATCTCGATTGGTTTCTTTACGCCATTCGCACGATTCTTAATCGCATACCCCAAACGTCACCTTCCGGTTACGTATCTGTTCCGGTGGATGACGTCAACCTGATGAAGGACTTCCTGCCGGCAGCTGCGCGTGCAGACGCGGACTTGATGGCATCCTCAGTCTTCATGTCCGCTATGTTTGTACACTTAAGGCGTCTTGCACTGTTTTCGGCCCTGCCTACGTATACCCCGGCCAGTGTGAGATCGACCTTAAGGGAGCAGTCCCCCGCCTCAGGACTTCTGTTTGCCGGTGTACTACCTGAGCTGCAGAATGAAATGTCCACTGCCAGGACCACACATTCTTACTTTGGTTCGCAACAGAGGAAGCGATCGGCCCCCGAGGCCGCGACGTCGTCTTCCTCGGCCCCGAAGAAAGCTTCATCTTCAAGTTCTTCTTCCGGGGCTGGTGCCAAGAAGGATGTACCCTCCTCTTCGAAATCCGGCGGAGGTTCGAAGGGAGGGGGCAGCGGCCACTCTAAACGTGGTGGCGGAAAAGGGAAGTCCGCCAGAGCTTCCAAGAAATGAGGACACGGGCCATGCAGATGTGCTTTCTGCATGGCGAGACCGCACGTTGCCGCCGTTCCCAATTCCACCAGATCCGGCGCTTCCGGTAGGCG
>JAVTVY010026745.1:0-10294 GCA_036873755.1 Hanleya hanleyi | reverse complement strand
AGTTCCTGAGAAATCGCGATAACAAGGTTTCATGGGGCAATCCAATATGGCTGCCTGGTGGCCAT
The DNA here is from genome assembly GCA_036873755.1 of Hanleya hanleyi. Taxonomy (NCBI): domain Eukaryota; kingdom Metazoa; phylum Mollusca; class Polyplacophora; order Lepidopleurida; family Hanleyidae; genus Hanleya; species Hanleya hanleyi. The sequence goes on along the minus strand of JAVTVY010026745.1, from coordinate 10,229 downwards.
ATTGGTTTTTCGAATCAGACCGAAAAGGTATCTTGCACAACTAGACCCCAAGGGGAACCTGTGTACCAAATTTGAGAAAGATCCATGCAGTAGTTCCTGAGAAATCGCGATAACAAGGTTTCATTGGGAAATCCAAGATGGCTGCCTGGTGGCCATATTGGATTTTCTAATCGGACCAAAAAAGGTATCTTGCACAACTAGACCCCAATGGGAATCGGTGTGCCAAATTTGAGAAACATCCATGCAGTAGTTCCTGAGAAATCGCAATAACAAGGTTTCATGGGGAAATTCAAGATGGCTGCCTGGTGGCCATATTGGATTTTTGAATCGGACCAAAAAAGGTTTCTAGCACAACTAGACCCCAAGGGAAACCTGTGTACCAGATTTGAGAAAGATCCATGCATTAGTTCCTGTGAAATCGCGATAACAAGGTTTCACGGGGAAATCCAAGATGGCTGCCTGGTGGCCATATTGGATTTTCCAATCGGACCAAAGAAGGTTTCTTGCACAACTAGACCCCAAGTGGAACCTGTGTACCCAATTTGAGAAAGATCCATGCAGTAGTTCCTGAGAAATCGCGATAACAAGGTTTCACGAGGAAATCCAAGATGGCTGCCTGGTGGCCATATTGGATTTTCGAATCGGACCAAAAAAGGTTTCTTGCACAACTAGACCCCAAGAGGAACCTGTGTACCAAATTTGAGAAAGATCCACGCAGTAGTTTCCGAGAAATCGCGATAACAAGGTTTCATGGGGAAATCCAAGATGGCTGCCTGGTGGCCATATTGGATTTTCGAATCGGACCAAAAAAGGTTTCTTGCACAACTAGACCCCAAGGGGAACCTGTGTACCCAATTTGAGAAAGATCCATGCATTAGTTCCTGAGAAATCGCGATAACAAGGTTTCACGGGGAAATCCAAGATGGCTACCTGGTGGCCATATTGGATTTTCGAATCGGACCAAAAAAGGTTTCCTGTACAACTAGACCCCAAGGGGAACCTGTGTACCAAATTTGAAAAAGATCCATGCAGTAGTTCCTGAGAAATCGCGATAACAAGGTTTCATGGGGAAATCCAAGATGGCTGCCTGGTGGCCATATTGGATTTTCGAATCGGACCAAAAAAGGTATCTTGCACAACTAGACCCCAAGGGGAACCTGTGTACCCAATTTGAGAAAGATCCATGCAGTAGTTCCTGAGAAATCGCGATAAGGTTTCACGGGGAATTCCAAGATGGCTGCCTGGTGGCCATATTGGATTTTCGAATCGGACCAAAATAGGTTTCTTGCACAACTAGACCCCAAGGGGAACCTGTGTACCAAATTTGAGAAAGATCCACGCAGTAGTTCCCGAGAAATCGCGATAACAAGGTTTCATGGGGAAATCCAAGTTGGCTGCCTGGTGGCCATATTGGATTTCCGAATCGGACCAAAAAAAGGTTTGTTGCACAACTAGATCCCAAGGGGAACCTGTGTACCCAATTTGAGAAAGATCCATGCAGTAGTTCCTGAGAAATCGTGATAACAAGGTTTCATGGGGAAATCCAAGATGGCTGCCTGGTGGCCATATTGGATTTTCGAATCGGAGCAGAAAAGGTTTCTTGCACAACTAGATCCCAAGGGGAACCTGTGTACCAAATTTGAGAAAGATCCAGGCAGTAGTTCCTGAGAAATCGCGATAACAAGGTTTCATTGGGAAATCCAAGATGGCTGCCTGGTGGCCATATTTGATTTTCGAATCGGACCAAAAAGGTATCTTGCACAACTAGACCCCCAAGGGGAATTGTAAAGCAAATTTGAGAAACATCCATGCAGTAGTTCCCTTGAGAAATCGCGATAACAAGGTTTTCATGGGGAAATCCAAGATGGCCGCCTGGTGGCCATATTGGATTTTCGAATCGGACCAGAAAAGGTATCTTGCACAACTAGACCCCAAGGTGAACCTGTGTACCAAATTTGAGAAAGATCCATGCAGTAGTTCCTGAGAAATCGTGATAACATTTCATGGGGAAAACCAAGATGGCTGCCCAGTGGCCATATTGGATTTCCGAATCGGACCAAAAAAGGTATCTTGCGCAACTAGACCCCAAGGGGAACCTGTGTACCAAATTTGAGAAAGATCCATGCAGTAGTTCTGAGAAATCGCGATAACAAGGTTTCATGGGGAAATCCAAGATGGCTGCCTGGTGGCCATATTGGATTTTCGAATCAGACCAAAAAAGGTATCTGCACAACTAGGCCCCCAAGAGAACCTGTGTACCAATTTGAGAAAGATCCACGCAGTAGTTTCCTGAGAAATCGCGATAACAAGGTTTCATGGGGAAATCCAAGATGGCTGCCTGGTGGCCATATTGATTTTCGAATCGACCAAGAAAGCGGGTTCTTGCACAACTTAACCCAAGGGGAACCTGTGTACCAAATTTGAGAAAGATCCACGCAGTAGTTCCGAGAAATCGTGATAATGAAGGCTCTGCATGGAAATCCAAGATGGCTGCCTGGTGGCCATATTGGATTTTCGAATCGACCAAAAAGGGTTTCTTGCACAACTAGACCCCAAGGGGAACCTGTGTACCAAATTTGAGAAAGATCCATGCAGTAGTTCCTGAGAAATCGCGATAACAAGGTTTTCATGGGGAAATCCAAGATGGCCGCCTTGTGGCCATATTGGATTTTCGATTCGGACCAGAAAAGGTATCTTGCACAACTAGACCCCAAGGGGAACCCGTGTACCAAATTTGAGAAAGATCCATGCAGTAGTTCCTGAGAAATCGCGATAACAAGGTTTCATGGGGAAATCCAAGATGGCTGCCTGGTGGCCATATTGGATTTTTGAATCGGACCAAAAAAGGTTTCTTGCACAACTAGACCCCAAGGGGAACCTGTGTACCCAATTTGAGAAAGATCCATGCAGTAGTTCCTGAGAAATCGCGATAAGGTTTCACGGGGAATTCCAAGATGGCTGCCTGGTGGCCATATTGGATTTTCGAATCGGACCAAAATAGGTTTCTTGCACAACTAGACCCCAAGGGGAACCTGTGTACCAAATTTGAGAAAGATCCACGCAGTAGTTCCCGAGAAATCGCGATAACAAGGTTTCATGGGGAAATCCAAGTTGGCTGCCTGGTGGCCATATTGGATTTCCGAATCGGACCAAAAAAAGGTTTGTTGCACAACTAGATCCCAAGGGGAACCTGTGTACCCAATTTGAGAAAGATCCATGCAGTAGTTCCTGAGAAATCGTGATAACAAGGTTTCATGGGGAAATCCAAGATGGCTGCCTGGTGGCCATATTGGATTTTCGAATCGGAGCAGAAAAGGTTTCTTGCACAACTAGATCCCAAGGGGAACCTGTGTACCAAATTTGAGAAAGATCCAGGCAGTAGTTCCTGAGAAATCGCGATAACAAGGTTTCATTGGGAAATCCAAGATGGCTGCCTGGTGGCCATATTTGATTTTCGAATCGGACCAAAAAAGGTATCTTGCACAACTAGACCCCAAGGGGAATCTGTGTGCCAAATTTGAGAAACATCCATGCAGTAGTTCCTGAGAAATCGCGATAACAAGGTTTCATGGGGAAATCCAAGATGGCTGCCTGGTGGCCATATTGGATTTTTGAATCGGACCAAAAAAGGTTTCTAGCACAACTAGACCCCAAGGGAAACCTGTGTACCAAATTTGAGAAAGATCCATGCATTAGTTCCTGTGAAATCGCGATAACAAGGTTTCACGGGGAAATCCAAGATGGCTGCCTGGTGGCCATATTGGATTTTCCAATCGGACCAAAGAAGGTTTCTTGCACAACTAGACCCCAAGTGGAACCTGTGTACCCAATTTGAGAAAGATCCATGCAGTAGTTCCTGAGAAATCGCGATAACAAGGTTTCACGAGGAAATCCAAGATGGCTGCCTGGTGGCCATATTGGATTTTCGAATCGGACCAAAAAAGGTTTCTTGCACAACTAGACCCCAAGGGGAACCTGTGTACCAAATTTGAGAAAGATCCATGCAGTAGTTTCCGAGAAATCGCGATAACAAGGTTTCATGGGGAAATCCAAGATGGCTGCCTGGTGGCCATATTGGATTTTCGAATCGGACCAAGAAAGGGTTCTTGCACAACTAGACCCCAAGGGGAACCTGTGTACCAAATTTGAGAAAGACCCACGCAGTAGTTCCCGAGAAATCGCGATAACAAGGTTTCATGGGGAAATCCAAGATGACTGCCTGGTGGCCATATTGGATTTTTGAATCGGACCAAAAAAGGTTTCTAGCACAACTAGACCCCAAGGGAAACCTGTGTACCAAATTTGAGAAAGATCCATGCATTAGTTCCTGTGAAATCGCGATAACAAGGTTTCACGGGGAAATCCAAGATGGCTGCCTGGTGGCCATATTGGATTTTCCAATCGGACCAAAGAAGGTTTCTTGCACAACTAGACCCCAAGTGGAACCTGTGTACCCAATTTGAGAAAGATCCATGCAGTAGTTCCTGAGAAATCGCGATAACAAGGTTTCACGAGGAAATCCAAGATGGCTGCCTGGTGGCCATATTGGATTTTCGAATCGGACCAAAAAAGGTTTCTTGCACAACTAGACCCCAAGAGGAACCTGTGTACCAAATTTGAGAAAGATCCACGCAGTAGTTTCCGAGAAATCGCGATAACAAGGTTTCATGGGGAAATCCAAGATGGCTGCCTGGTGGCCATATTGGATTTTCGAATCGGACCAAGAAAGGGTTCTTGCACAACTAGACCCCAAGGGGAACCTGTGTACCAAATTTGAGAAAGACCCACGCAGTAGTTCCCGAGAAATCGCGATAACAAGGTTTCATGGGGAAATCCAAGATGGCTGCCTGGTGGCCATATTGGATTTTCGAATCGGACCAAAAAAGGTTTCTTGCACAACTAGACCCCAAGGGGAACCTGTGTTCCAAATTTGAGAAAGATCCATGCAGTAGTTCCTGAGAAATCGCGATAACAAGAATTGTTTACGGACGGACGGACGACGGACGGACGACGGACGACGGACGGACGACGGACGGACGACGGACCACGGACGAAAAGCGATTTGAACAGCCCACCATCTGGTGATGGTGGGCTAAAAACAGGGATCACCATACTGTATGTACATATATTGAATCATTTGTGTATTCATCACGTACCATTGAATTGTTATGGAAATTATCCAGTGTTCATGTTTAAAACCCATCAGGCTTATTTCCCAAAAGCAAATGTTCTTTGATTTACCATACGAAGTGAAATTTATATACTTCTCGTAAAATATGGAATAATAATGGGGGGCCACCATAATTGTTTTAAATAGTAGCAATATAACAGGTACTAGAATTGAATCTTTTCAGCACTATATTCACGAAAGGAAATAGTATTGGAGTTGATCTTCAACGCATGTACTACGTTGTCTTTTGGCTGGAAGTGAATACGGATGCATTTTGGCAAGCATAATCACTAGTCCAAGTAGCGTCCTGAATCTGAGAGGCCCACTTTTTGGTCAGACCTATTCCGATTTAGATTTATATGTATAAATGGCTTTGCTGTGGTAGATATCAATCTTTGTTGACTTTTTCGAGAAATTGTGTGTCTGAACACTATCGATAGGAAATTCAATCTATGTCGAAGAATTCTGTTTACCATGCTAAAGTTCCATAGGCGCATGGAAATGAACATGATCTACTCTTTCCATGTTGAAGGCTGAGGACAGCTGAGCCCAGGATATTTCTCAGTATAATCATGGTAATGTGCCCCAAACCCGTTGTCTGGATTAACGCCTGAGATCGTGTAGGGTTTAGGTATGACATAGGCTATAGGATTGGGGTTAGTTTTAGGATGAGATCTAGTGTTAGAGGATCCAGGTTGAAGCATACAGGGGGTCAACCCGTCCAGGGGATATCTGATGCTGTTGGACAGGTTGTATCATATTATACCTCCAATCAAAAGTAAGAATGCAACTGGTGGAAACTCCGCTGTCTCAGAAAAGTCGTAGGAAAACTAGCAAAGTAAAATAAAACTCCAGATTTTCTTGTTGAGGATATATGAATGGGCATTGTGGGTTAACATATGTAATTGTTGAGTAACCACACGCAACAGAATATTCCACAATTAACGCTCAGAGATGAGTTAAAGCAAAGAGAATGTTGGGATATTTCCCATATTGCAGATAAAATTTACAGTGAACAGATCGCTGAAATTAATGCGTAACCCGCATTTTCTCTAGCCCTTCTCCACTACGACAGGTTGTTTTCATTGGGGTTTAACCAACTTTGGTGACACCTCTTGTTTGGCCTTGCCCCGTGTACTATACCGGAAATGACCTCGGGTAATCTATTGATATAAGCCTACAGCTGTTATGAGGTTGTCTGTGGATGACGCCATCCATGATTCGGCCATAGAGTTCCATGGAAAATAGCAGCGTGGATGTCGAACAAGTCAATTGAAGTACATTTAAATCTACTTCAAATATTCTGTATCTGTTCAAATGGAACTCAAAGTTAAAGAAGCTTGCTCAGATTATATCAGTTTGCGTTGACGCTCGCACATCAATGTTGACCAAATATGGTAAAGCTATGCGGGAACTTGACAACCTCAGTCCCATATCCGCCCATTAGTCAACGTATGATCGGTGACAAAAACATACGCGGCCGACGTTGGGAACACAAGGTTACAGATGTGCTGAGGATCTCAATCAGTTCAGTAAATAATTTGGTATTTGTTGTAATTATCCTGTGACCTGTACTATTTATTTGGAGTTGCCTGTAATGTGCTGTAATAATTGTTTTAGTTGCTACTCTAAATTATACTTGGCTATATATTCTTGGAGTTGAAAATTTCTTGGAGTTGTTTTGAAATTTCTTGGAGCAGTTTTACTCAGAGTAGCATTTCTTCGAGATGCATTTCTTGAAGAATTTCTTCGAAGTTGCATTTTTAAGAGCTTAATTCAAACTGGTCGCTCGAAGCAAGCGCTTCAGGTCTCCTAGAGGAACTATGGTATCTGTTAAAGACGTCAGGTATCTAGAAGTAAAGCCAGAATAGCTTATGCTAATTTTAGGTGGAAAGCTCCGCACCGCTTACCATCTAAAGTTGATCCCCAATCAAACTTACACACCAAATACAAGCTATAACTAGAACCCAGAAGAGAGTCTAGTAGGGGTGTACCAGCTGTCGTGTGTGATCCGACAAGAAAAACGTTGGTAGTCTTTTGTTTAGTCGGAGAATTTCGTTCAAGCTTTTACACTAAATCGGAATAATAAAATAGTCAATATTGGCGATAATTTGAAATATTACAATCGTGAGAATGAAATTCGGCAATGTGTACGTCACCATAAAGGCGTGTGCGTCTCAAACACCATGGCCCCACTATAGGTACTCTCAACGAACGACGAATGGCCATATATTGATTTGAATTACGAATTCGGGTATCCAGTGACATCTGCTCAACCTACAGCCTCATTCCCACTGTCCGTGGACTTTTCCCGCATAGTGGAAATCATTCAACCAAATCTTGCCACAGCTCGACCTGATCCATGTGAGTCAAGCCATTAACACGCCTATCGTTATAAACTCGACTTAGAGTTCATAAAGTACTTCATTTATAGATGTGGCGTGATCTGTCGTAGTGAAAAAGGCTAAGAAACTCGAGCTGACCTCCCCGCCACTCGTTTTTGCCCAAACGGACGCATGTATGATTTCAAGCTTGTTGAACAGCATCACTTGTAGTTTGTTCAGGTGTAAGTTCGTGAGGAGCCAGCTGAACGATCGGCAGTCACTATCACTGTCAGCTATTCCGTGCCCATACATCTATTTCCATGACAGTTCAAACTTTCACACTTACTCTGTAACCTTATTGTACTATTTACTGGCTTAACCATGGTAAATGGCTCCGTGATTACATAACCCAGAGCATTCACTCCAAGCTTCTCCAGTGTGGTGATAAATATCACGCCATTAGAACACTGTGTTTCGAATCTTTTTTTTCTAATGAACAGTCACAATCCAAGTGTGAACGGGACATAATGTACTGTACAAACTGACCTGTTCATTCATATAAAAGATTACTCGTAACACGCAATTGACTATAGGAACATCGTGGAGATTAGAAACTGTTGACCGCTTCTCTCCACCACGAAGTCAGCTGATGTTATATGTAATTATAATTGTAGACTGGACATAAATTTGGTGATAATATTGTTTGCTATACGAGGACATTCACCCTCTACGCAAAAATTCTTTACAGACGACTACTGACATATGAATTCGTTATGTGACATTGTTTCATGGTAATAAACATATATGTTATGTTTTTACAGATATAAATGAATGCGAATCATCGCAATGCAAATTGCACGCTGTTTGTACAAACTCCAATGGAAGCTACAGATGCACCTGTGAAGATGGTTTTGTCCGTAAAAGCGACGGGAGTTGTCAAGGCGAATAATCTTCTTCAATATGATATTGGGCGACTTTTGGTGAAAAACATAATCGGCCTACTAAACTGTAAAGGGTCTCTAAAATCGTTTTCGGTTGAGTGGTGGTGGTGGTGGAGTGGGGGCATATTTGACGTTGCCTGGACCTCCATATAACACAAGTTTTCTATATATGTTCCTTCTTATCACTATCAGGATTGGGATTACAGAATTACCTTCTCCAAACTTAGCATTGCAGTGCTTATTGGCATTCAATCAATCGATGAATCATGGAAAATTATATATAAGGTGATATATTCATGAACAAAAATTGTGTTTGTCAGAAAGGACCTTGTACGTTAGGATGGACAAACCGCCCCAGCCAACAGTCCATTCACAACGGACCACGTGACTCCTATGGATAGATCTCGAGTTACTGCCGGGACCACGGTGTGTAAGGCCAAGCAGTTATTACTCGATTTACATTCATTTTCTGTCGACTTAAATTGATATTATGTGATATTCGCCTGCCTTCCCTGTTACATTATTTATGTTATTTACATAAATGACAAGTCGATTACTGAAAATAAAATAGATTTTATTCGCCAATCAGTGAATTGAGCGTCTGCCGATTTCCGCGGTGTCATTTTTTTTGGAGTGTACAATAATTATAACCTAATATGCACCTGCATCTATCTTATCTTGCATCAATTCGTAATATTCGCCTAATATTATATCTTGACGCAAAAAAAATAAAACATAAAAATTCCGATCATTTTTTTCTCAAGCAAATATTCACAAATATATTGTAATCATGATACGAAATCGAAAAATGCATTAAATTATTGAAAAATTTAGGAAGAATACTTTGTGATTCGAACCAGCAGACCATCAATCGAAAGAGATCCAATCCTTTCGACTCTATACATTCGGCCATACCGTACGCTCGCTTGTACCGTTGTTTCAATTCTCGCATTTGAAAATGAGAACCATATCACGAAAACAACATTCCATAAAGTTTTAATTTTTTATATGAAGATAAAAGATAACCAAAACGAGATTTGCTGGAGAGCTATGGATTCAGAAGTACTTTATTACGTGTAAATATATTTGTGGTTATAGTTTATCTTCATATGTTTAGAGAGAGGCAAACGCGGCTTTTCCAACCCCGAACTGTCAATTTTATACAAACGTACCACTTTGAAGAGTTATTGTTAAAAATCCATGTCACTCATGCTCCCAATATTTCAAAGGGAGTCCAACAAAATGACATAGTTCATGCTAATCGGAACATTCATATCATATTTAATGTTTCATTTTTTTAACTTCAATCGTACCTCATCTGAGGCGGTTTGTTCATCTTAACGTACGAGGTCCTTTAGCAAAACTTGAAGAACGCTTCAACGTAACGAGGACATTCCATGATCACCTTCTTTGATGATCTAAAAGTTGATCTCGGAAATTCGACAGATTTGTTCAAAACATGAGATACAGTAAAACTTAGTTTTCTCGAGATAGGTCCTGCGTTTTGATAAAATGAAAATGCAAAGTAATGGCGTCAATCAAGTTCGATCAATATTATGCGACTAGATTATTTTGAGAGGGAGACCAACATCCGATATTCTCATCGAGAAATTATTTCGAAAACTTTAACGGATATACCCAACTTAAAATGCCCTTCCCCAAAATGGATTAATTCACCGATATAAATAATTGCAGTAAACGTTCAGTATAATATATTCAACCTCTCGGATATTATTCAATGGACGACGGCTGAATTATGAATGACGGACCAGACGCTTGTAATAGAAGAAATTA